>VHZZ01011475.1:17273-50802 GCA_009801015.1 Silene noctiflora | reverse complement strand
AATAATTTATGGGAAAAAAATTTCCTAATAGAAATAGGTCTAATAATTTATGAGAAAAAAGTTATCCTAATATAACTAGATCTAATAATTTATGAAAAAAAAATTATCCTAATAAGAGTAGATCTAATAATTTATGAGAAAATTATCTTAATAGAAGTATAATTAATAATTTATAAGAAAATAATACTAAGAGAATTTTGTACATCGTAATCAAAAAGCAATCGGGAGGATTTTGTTGCCATGTTAGTAGACTTCTTTACCTAAACCTTTTTTTCAATGATAGCATATAATACTGACTCCGTGACCCAAAGTTTGTAATAATGTCGTAAGATATTACCTTATATTTACAAATGATCTTACTACGTGCCCGGGCATCGCCCGGGCCTACCAACTAGTAGGATAATCAGGGGCGATTCTAGGTTTTGAACCTAGGGGATGCGGAAAACAACAAATCCCGAGACCTTAAGGTAGTTGTAAAGCAAAAATTATGGCGATGAAGGTCGTTACTTGGACAAAAATATTTTTCTAAAGCTGAAGTTATGATTTTTTTTACAATACGAAGTTAACGTAAAAATTAACGTAACCCAAACTAATAATGGTATTTATTTTATAGTCAATATGGAGTATGTATTATTAATTAGTCTAGGTAATTATTTTTTAATAGGCATAAACTTTGTATATTTTTCATTTTGATATGGTTTGTACGAAAATGTTTGCTAGTTACCAACTATTTAATAAAGTGTTTACGTTTTTAATCAACACTTAATACAAATTACAACCTCTAAGAGGTGGAAAAATAAATACTGTTAATAACATTCCAAAATTGTTAACAAGGAGAGTCAAACCCATGTGTTAAGGAAGGGAGTAAAAGTCTTTACCACTGAGACAATATACACATGATGATATTTTATTGCACTCAAATCTATTTGTTCTGAAAATCGAAGGGGATGCAGGTGCACCCCCTTCAGAATCGCCTCTGAGGATAATAATGCAGATGTGCTGAATATATTACAATTAACTTGCACAATCTTACAATTCCACGATCTCGTCAGATTCTATGGAATGATAGAATCTGGCCAAACTGCTTTATCAATCAAAGTGAACTTATCATTTGAACAACGTTGCCTTTCATTTTTGTACCTCTTCAAGGACAGTCAAGGCAATTCGACCCTACACATACATGTCCTATGATTGATGATCCATTTGCAAGCAAAACCCATTCTTCATGGCTTTTAAATCTCAAAATCTCATGCAATTGTTTGTAACTAGGATCATTTGCACGGCGCCGCTCGATCTTCTCGAACAGGAAAAATTCTTTGAATGTGAACGTCGTCGTTTTTCGAACCTGTCAAAATATCAAACGATCAATATTTTCGAATTTGCTTACATTTCAGGGTCAAGAACGCCGCAATTTTTCGAACTTGACTTGATTAAAAACGGAAAATTATCCGTGTATGAAATCGATGGAGAACTCGTTTGCGTACTCCCAATAAACGAAGAACTTGAAAAAACCATGTAAATGGTAGAGATGAAAGAGAAACGCACACAATTTAGGAACAGGGCCGGCTAAGGCCCGGTGCAAGCGGAGCCCAAGAACCGGGCCTCCAAAGTTGGGGGCCTCATTACAAGAAGTTTCACGGATATATAGTTTGAACATTGATACAATGACATTCATAGTGCATGGTCTAGTGGTTGAAGTGTCWTWATTTTACAATTAATTTCTCAGCCACCCAAGTTCRAATACTAATAACATCTRTTTTTYMCMYTTKRWTTTTTTTTTTACTTCACTTTGCCTACTTTATTTTACCATATTTTTTCATCACTCCATTTTTATTTGTGGTACCCTATTATAAAATAAATTTTAGATAGTAATTACCCCTTTTACCCACTTTCATATAATTATTATGAGTGAGGAAACATAATTTGCTTATTTAATATATAATTAAAATATTTCTTGTAATAGTGAAGTATTATCATAAACCGTTAAAAATATGCTCCACCATATATCGTCTTAGATTTACATATGTATGAATTATTATGATGTATGATTTACAAAACTTTTAGGCACGATGACTTGGTGAATAGTATCTTAATACGGCAGACAAGGGCAAAAATTTTGCCTAGTAGATAGAACGGAAAAATCAATGTTCATTCATACCTTCATTAAGTATTATCGCTAAAAATGACCGCAAAAGAACATACTCGTATAATAATAATAATAAAATAATTTTATGGGCCACTTCGACTTTTTAGCACAGGGCCTCCCAAAAATTTAAGACGCCCCTGTTTAAAATATTATACTCCGTATATATTAATAGATGGAATTTGAGTTGAGAGCTTGAGATCAATTCCTCTGTTTCCGTTAGCAAGTTGATTGACCATGTTCTATCGCAAACCTATGCTTTTCAGTTGGCAAGTGTATTTTAAATACTTTCCATAATGCATTATTTAAATCTTTTTTTTTTTTGGTCCAAATGAGCGCACTATGTCGCGGGTGAGAATCGAACCCCCAACTTCATGGTTGGGGTAAGAGAGCTCTTACCACTTGAGCTAACTTTTAGAAAATGATGTGCTTGGCCAAAAAGTGTTTTTGAGTCCAAAAATACTTTTACAAGTTAGGCCAAACACACGCTAAGAACTGAAATTCTCAAACCCTAATGCCTTACTGACCCATAAAATTGAGAGATTCTTGTGCATTGTACGGGTCATAAAACTAGTTAACAATTAAAAATGATGTTTACATAGCATAAATCATATCTATCTACTAGACATGATTAAGCATTTTAATATGTCAATGGTTGTCTTTAATATGTTTTTAGAAATTAATTCCTATGCATTTTATTATATTTTGTACAGTTTTATAAACTAATGGACCGTTTGATATGGGGTATTCATGAAAGGGAATTATCCATTTTCATTCCCTTTTCCTTTGTCAATGTTTGTTTGACACATTTTCCATACCCTTTACCCCTCTCCCAGTTTAGGATCACCTCTTATACCTTTAGATTGATTCCCCCACTCCCCCAAGGGTATCCCAAATCCATTCCTTCCACCCCTTTAACTATCAACACCCACCACAAGTCTCACCACCACCACCGTCACTATCGCACCAGTGGCGACGACAGTTACCCTCCCTCCACCGTACCACTTCATCTCCGTCGATGACGTCCCTTGGTCGTACAGACCCTCATCGCACTCCAGCCGATTCACATTGGAGGTCACAACCTTGCATCATAAAACCCATGACTAACACCATAAAACCCTCCACTGCCCGCCGAAACCCCCTTCCCCTCCCACCAAAACACCAGATTTGGTGTTTTGAGTGGTGGGGAAGGGGTTTTTGGCGAGTCGTGGAGGGTTTTATGGTATATAGGGAACGGGATTATGGGTATTTGGTGGGGTTGTGTTGGCGTGGTGACGAGGTCACCGTCGGGAAGGCTGTGCTGGGGTGCCGACGACGCTTCTAATGGTGGTGCCGGTGTGGGAGGATGTTGTAGATGGTGGGTGATGGTGGTGAAGGTAGTGGAGGGTGGTTTTAAATTTTTAATGTTGTTGATTCCCTTACCCATCTAATATCCAACCAAACAGTTAAGCATATTAGAGGCAATCCTTTCCCTTTACCCTTATTTCCTTTTGTTGATTTCATTCCCTTTCCCTTTCCCGAACCAAATGCCCCCTAAGTATGTTTTTAAAGTAATATTCCCTCCTATTCTCTAAGATCTTCCACATTTCCTAAAACGACAAATTTCCTAAGATCTTCCACTTTCCTTATTTGTCTATTATTTGTGATTATCATACCTTATGACCCTACATTCTCTCTCTTACTTTCATTTACATCCACATATCATCCTACCACTAAATTCTACCCAAAAACTAATGTGGAACAACTTAGTGAATAGAAGGGGGGAGTAGTTAATTAAATGTATTATGCTACTTATCTCATTCTGTAAATCGTAAATATAAGGTTTCAAAAAGCCCATTTAGGCCCAAAAGCCCAATTTACACCGTTAGGGCCAGGTTTGGGGTTGCTAAATAGGCCCACTAATTTGGCACATCCCATATTCCCATACAAATGGGTCGTTTTTGTCAATACGGCCCGACCTAAGCATGCATGGCCTAACCCATGATCAGTTCTAAACTGTGGGTTTAATTGTAGATTGGTTAGTGGACCCTGCAATGACATTTTGTGTAAATATCAAACGAGCATAGGGAAAACTTAATAATGTTATAAGAAAAAATATTATCAATGCGAGTGACTTAAAAAAAATAATCAATATGCGTGAGATTGAAATTATTATATATTATAATTATTATTATTATTGCATTTAAGTATAGTTTAGATCAATTTAATTCAAGTCCATTAAATTTACTTCAATATACATTAGACAATATCAGTACAACATGTCCTTATTGGTTTATGCCTTGAAGTTGATTTTCATCCGAATTTCCCATATTTATGACTCATGGATATGGTAGATAGCAAATGAACACTAACGTTTCGTTTGGTTCAGGTAGGAATTCAACTGACACCGAAATATCCAATTCACGTGAATTATTTTCCTGTCTGTATACAAATTCGCATGAATTCGGAAAATTCGGAAAAGTCGTTTGGTTGCGCATGTGGGAGTTGAATTTCATAGGAGTTGTGAACTACCTAGAATGGGCTAGGTAATTCAATTCCACCATTATGTAGGTGTTCAAAACTCCTTGAAGAATTGATTGCCTACATATTGCCAAAAAGTTGGCAACCAAACATCATCCCCTTTTTACAATTCATGAGATTTTAATTTTCCCATGAATTGAAAGGGCAACCAAACGAAACCTAAGCCTTTTGACATATTTTTATTTATTCATGTGGATTTTATTTAACTCGTCACAAACTTGTAATAGATGGTCACAAATTCTATATTTATGGCAAATAAAACAGTGGTAGTTATTAATCCACCATCACAAACAAATCAATCATCTCCCATGAAAAAAAGTAATTAGTTGAGAATTTGAGATAATAAAAGCAAAGAAGAATAGTCACAGTAGAATCATTAACACTATTGAATTCTATTGAATCTTCCAAAACACCAATTATCATATTTACATTTATATTCCTTATCTGTCTCATTATCCCAACTTGTTCTCTTTTCACCATCATTGCTTTCATCCTTAACAATATAATCACAATTCACATGTACTCCCTATTTATTTTATTTATATATTATCATATACTCTCTCCGTTTTGGTCAATACTTATCTTTATTTCAAATAGATAACCAACTATCACGACGGAGGTAGTATATATATATACAAACCTCCATCATACTTTCTACAGGTTTATTTATTATTATTATTATTATAATTTAAAGAGAGAAAAAAGAGCCATTATATATAATTATTTCATCAATGGCTCTTTTTTCTACTAATTATAATTATAATTATGCACAAACAATATCATATATTTTTTTAGTATTTGTTCTAGTTGGAGCGGTTAACGGGCTGAATCCAACGGTGTTGGCTCGGCAGGAGGCGGACCGGGTGGTGAATTTACCAGGACAACCAGAAGTGGAGTTCAAGCATTATGCAGGTTATGTGACTGTAAATGAAAGCCATGGTCGAGCACTGTTTTATTGGTTTTTTGAAGCAGTTGATGAACCTCATAATAAGCCTCTTCTTCTATGGCTCAATGGAGGTAACTTTCATTATTACTCTGTTTTATTATAATCTTAATATATATTATTTCCACGAATTCAATGATTGCTCGTACGTTTTTAGTTGTTTTTCAGTCACTAAATACAAACAAAACCCTGGTTATGAATACTCTTTCGTTTCGTTTCAATCATTTATTTACGGGATTGATGTCGGAAGTGAAAACATAGCCACACATTAGAAATTTGTTTGATATAGAAAATATAGAGTGGCCTTGTATATGGTTATGTTAATGTGGTCCTTCTAGTAATTATTGCATCACAATTGACATGCGTAAAAATGTATTGTTGTTTGTCTTTATTATCCCTTTTAATGTAATTACGTTACTACAAATTTTACTGTGTAAGTTACAATAATTTTTACTGCTGCCATTTTATTTTGTTAAAATCAGTTAGGTTTAGTTCCCTTTCTATCATCATCGATCAGCCATCACCTAATTAGTTTGCATGCTAGCCAATTTACTTTTCAACTCTCTTTGTGTTAGTCTCGTCAATAGTCACTGGCCAAGCTAGGATTTGAATTTGGGGTGGCGAAAAATTTTAGGGGCAAAATGAATTATTTTATAAGGTACATTTTTAAATTTTTCGAAAATTTTAACTAAAAACTACGAAAATTTTGTCTGCTAGCCCCTCCCACCAGTGTCAATAGTTGTCACGATTTTTTGGCACAAAGATTAGTAAACGAGGGTAGGTATTTTTAGCAAGATTTGACGAGTTAGTTTTAGCTAGGTATGTACGATTAAAAAATAACGTTTTTTAAATGAGTGTTTGTTGTCCAAGTGTGATACTTCATGTACAACTAACTACTAGATTAGCTATCTCATTGTAGCTTATTGTATGGCTCATTAAATATCTCTAGATTTTTTTCATCATAGGTGGGTTGACATGTACCAGACATTATAGTTGTGGTTAAAACCGATGTAATTTCTGAATTTGTCTAATAAAAATCTTTTTTTCCCTCAAATAAATAAAAGAAAATCAAAGCAAGCCTATTTTAGTGGTGGTTAGTGGCGGACCCTGGATTTTAGTGTTGGGGGGACTAATTTTTTTTTTACGCGAATATTTACGCGCGTTTAAAGAACATTTATATATTTTGAAGTTTTTTTCCCCTAAATTAGTTATTATATACAAGTAAAACAATGAGAAAATAATTGGTTCTATAGATATTGTCTTTTAAAAGATAATGTTTTCTCTAAAATATTTAAAATTCTAAATATATGTAAAAATAATAATACTCCTCTTTTGTAGAATGTAATAAACTTTAGTACTTACTTTAACAAAAAAATGGTTTAGAATTTTGTAAGTCATCTAAATGTCACGGGTTCAAATCATGTATCAAGCAATTTTTTCCTATTTATTTGAAATAGCCAAAAAAAAATTATCAAAATTTCTAAGTAGCAGGAATTGAACCCCAATCTCCTATATTTTACCCTCACACTTCTACCAACTATGCCACACTAAATTAATGGGTAATATAGATACTTGTAAATATTTATTTCTGAAACTTCATGGTGTGCACCTGCCCACCCGGGCCTCCCGCTTGGGTCCGCCCCTAGTGGTGGACGGTGGTTTGCAAGAAAGTATAAAAATTAAAATTATTTAGGTCTACGAAAAATGGAAATTATCTATTTTTACCGCTGTCAAAAAAACGGAAATTGTGAAGAGAGTGCGGGAGAAGGGCTACAGAAAACCCTGTGACAAGCTTCTGCAATTCCATTCACATGAAAGTACCACCCAGGCCCCAACCACTATGGACATGATTAAATTGTTTTACTCACTAGGGTTACCTATCCATATTTGTGATCGGTCAATTTCAATCACTAATTTCATATACCCACAAATTTATTATATTTTACCCATCATTTTTGAACAACAATATGTCGTGATATTTCGGTAGGGAAATTTAAAGAGTAAAATATATCCAAAACAGAAACGTAAACTATTGACTTAAATACCTAAAAAGTGTAAATTATTTCTCGGAACAGAAGGAATTAGTCATTTATTTACCTTTGCATGTTAAGAATATTTTTAAAGGATAATTTGATCATCTACCTAACCTATTGTTTACTTATAGTTATCACTAAATAACAACGCATACCTAAATGGTATTTTTCCATCTCCTTAGTCTTTGCGCGAAAACCCAAAATTGATGAACCTATAGTTTTAAAACAAAGAGAGTTAGGGTAGACATTATAAATGTTGTGGAGTATAAGAAAATAAATAAAAGTATTACGTATACCAAATGTTGACCAAATCGTATTTATATGTAATTTTTATGTTTTCAACGTACTGTAACAGCTCATTGCAGCAATGCAGCATTAATAATAAAGAGTAGAGTAGACCGGTAATGAATTAGGGAGCACTCTTCTGAGTTCAACTCTGGAACTCTAAACTCCACGTAAAATATTTATTTTCAAATGTTTAAAATTTGATGTTTATGTACGCAAGATACATTGTGGTATTAGTCTTTCGTAGGGCACCTTTATGTAAACGGTAATTATTATATGCGACCAACGGATAAAATTAAAATGATGACTTTAATAAATAGTGACCATTTTAAATTAATAAAAAAAGCATGGGACGATCTTATAATATAATTTGCGTTTTAAGTAAATATGGCTAAAATGTAGGGGACTTGTAAGCTGTCAAGGAGTAGAGAGCACTATAGACGACGTACGTTATGATTGCTTGCATGAATGGAGTTGAAAAATGGTTGATTATGGTGTCCATATGTTATATAATAATCATCAACTCCAGAGTGTTCTCCATCTTATTTTCATGCACTACTTGCTTCTTATGATTCATATTTTCCCCAGCTAGCTAGCTTATGAAAATCATTTACAACATCTACATCATATGTAAGAATTTTATGGCGGAATCAAGATTTGAGATTAGCGGGGGCGAAATATTCGAGCGGGGTGAACAAGTAATGCTATAAGAAAAACTCGAAAAAATTCTAAAATTTTAACTAAAATTTGCGAGATTTTCATCATCTAGCGAAGGCGAGCACCCCTACTAGCCCCCTAAATCCGCCACTTATTACTTGTAAATCATAAACATAATGAAAATAATTGGAAATTTTTCATTTTTGTGTCTTGAGGTTTAACCTAATTACATTTTAGTATTGTACTTGAAATTTACTAGGTTATTTTTCACTTTGGTGGTCTGGTATATATTTAAAAATAAATAATAAATTACATATTAAATGGTATTTTCACGTAACTTTAAAATACAAAGAACTACGGAGTATTTTAAATTGATCAAAATATAAATTTAGTCATGAATTTTACTTTAAATTATCTAAGGTGAAAATAAGTTTTAAATTTTTCATAGTTGACTTTATTATCGGGATAATTCCCTCTATGGATGGTCAAACATTCGAGCCTAAAACTCGGCCCGCCTCTGAGGTCGTTTTTCACCTGGCCCGTCAAAAGCTCAGCAGATCCAACCCAAATTCGCCCTCAACTCTACCTTCAGCCGATTCCGGGTCCACCTTCACAAGCTCGGGCCAGTCTCCAGCCGGCTCCTACCCTAGGCCGATTCTAGGTCCTCTTAGCCATAAGTGGTACTGAATCAGGCCAGTCTAAATGTTTGGCCACCCTAAAATTTCCCTCCCATATAATACACACCTTTTAAAATAATAAATAAATAAATAAATAATAAATAAATAAATAAATAACGGTGGAGCACGTGAAAATATGAAGTGGGGAAGAAATAATGAAAGATGGGACCTCGTTGCATTAGATGATTAGAATGGATCTGAAACCCGAGAGATTCAAGTTGCTAAAAATGTGGACTGTCTCATCCTACCGCAGACCGACTACTTCACCAAACCCATTCTCGTTACGCTATTCTACCACCTACCTTTTCCATCAGGTTTACAGCTACTATTCTGTCTCCACATTTATTTCATTTATTTCTTCTAACAGTCTGTCTTGCTTCAAACAGATCATTTTGGTCTAAAACAATAAGACGGAATGTTGTACCCATTTTAGAGCTAAATGTGACTACTATTCAAAAACAGCTTACCAAAGCTGTAGCACCACTGGTTTTACCATTGTGATTACATTTAACCATAAAATGGTCAAATTTGTCCGTCTAAGCAAATTTGCGTTCTGTATAATGTACCTCACTTTTGTCCCTGCTGAATATCTTTCCTTTTTGGCCGTTTACCTCGTTCTATCAACGTCACCGGCCTGTCATTAAATCTTTTTTGAGATAAATGTTACTCAAAGTTGGTATGATCATCCAACACTGTACATAATCAACCGTAGTTATTGTAGATTTGTAGACGGTTTTATAATGTACAACGTTCTATATATAAAAATCACTATATTGTTTTGATATTGTTCCTCTTGATATAAAGTTGCCTACAAAATTAACGGCGAATTTAACTGCCGAGGTTCTATACAGTGATATATAAACAGGACATTTCTCATATTAGAATTTTTGTGTTTTTTCTAGTTTATCCTATTTTACGTATTAAACCTAGTAATTTTTACTAGGTAAACTTTACTCCCTAAACTCCAAATTATAATAATTTTGCCAGGGCAGAGATGGGACTGATAGCTCCCTAATTTGATAAGGAGATTTATGAGTACAAGTATTTTAGAGATAAAAAACAAAATTAATTGGTCATGGCATTAACCATTTCACATGGAAACAATTTTAGTAGACCAATGGCCATAATAGAGCAACTGGTAGAATAGAAGAGATAAGCATAAATGCAGGTTACAGAGTATGTATTTGGACGACGACGACGACGACAACAACAACTCGGCCAATTGATGACAATGACTAAATTATCAATATGGTCCCCTTCCTCTCTCCAAATCAACACCTTCACACTTGCAATAATAACACTTGACATAACTTTGAGATAAGGGCGCTTTTGATGTTGACGTGTTTGATCTTATGACTTTATCAACTAAGCTAGTTGACATTTGCTTGGTATTTTTCTTTATGATGATCCGAGTAGGAGTGATTTGAAGTCGCAGAAATAATGGACAGACCTTGAAGGTCCTTAATGCAAATAAGATAACGTATAAGACCGTCTCCAATGAAACTTGTGGCCTGCTAATAGTGATTTCTTGACACAGGTCCCGGATGCTCCTCAGTTGGATACGGTGAGGCAGAAGAATTAGGCCCTTTCTTCCCGCGGAAAGGAAGCCAACCACGTTTGAATCTCAATAAAAATTCATGGAACAAAGGTACTCAAGAATTCTATAATGTTGTTGCTGTCATAGGTTAACCTTGCAATTTGCAGGAGCCCTTGAGACATTTGGTAATATTGTTGTCGAAATATTGGCTGATAGTCTGATGGGAATATTTTTTACCGTTGTTTCCAGCTGCTAATCTACTGTTTGTAGAGTCCCCTGTTGGGGTTGGATTTTCTTACACCAATACTTCCTCGGACATCAATCAACTTGGTGACTCCATTACTGGTAATTTCCCTGAACCGATTGCGTTTGTTAGCTTTATTAAAATCGGGTTTTAGATTTTTAGGTATGACAGTCTTATGGTTAGACATTGCAAGAGTTTTAAGTTATTGGACAAGAATTTGATACCGAACATCAGTATATGTTATTACGAAGTGGGAGTAATTTTTTGGTCCTTGTAAAACAGCCAGGGATTCATATGCATTCCTTGTGAACTGGTTCAAAAGATTTCCGCAGTTTAAGTCCCATGAATTCTACATTTCTGGAGAAAGCTATGCAGGTAAGCGTATACTCATCTAACCACCTACCTTCCACTTTATAATACCGGGTTGTCATTGATTGTTTCGGATGTTATATGTCAGGACATTATGTTCCACAGCTTTCAGAGGTCATTTTTGACAGCAACAAAAAGGTTCCCAAGTCAAAATTTATTAATCTTAAAGGGTTCATGGTAAGTTTCCTAATCCTCGTAGTAACTAGCCATCTGACTGCAGTAACAGCATGTCCAATCAATGTCATGGATACATTCGCTAATGCACGAGCTCATTCGTAGAAATTTGACATAGTAGTTGTGCTTGGATTACAATTCAGATCCTCATCTAAATTGTAAATAAGAATTTCAGTGCCAAGAAAGTTGAAGTTAAGAAGTAGAGTAAGTTGTCTGAGACTGGATTGTGTGACTCGCGCTTGCAGATTGGAAATGCGTTGTTGGACGATGACACAGATCAAACAGGAATGATAGACTATGCTTGGGACCATGCTGTTATATCAGACAAGGTCTACAAAGATGTAAAATCAAAATGCAACTTCAGTAGTACCAATCAAACTGAAGCGTGCAAGAATGCTTTAAATGAGTATTTTGCTGTCTATGATCTCATCGACATGTACAGCTTGTACACTCCAACCTGTGTTCAAAATTCCACTACTGGCAGCACTCAAACCAGGAGGCATCTTCCTGCTGTCAATGGCATTGCACCTCACTTGTTCTCCAAATTTGTAAGTCCACCTCAATTACTAAAACATTAGAATGCGATTAGTCCCATTAATTATGTCTTTTGAGAGACCGTCTCATATTATTTTAGTGTCAGATCAACCAATTTAACTAATAAGCCAACCCCATATACTGAAATATAGTAACAAACACCTTATTATACGGGTCAGGCTAATCCTCTCATAAATGAGAATCTGTGTATTCCTACCAATTAACTTACCAATAATGTAGATCAGTCTCATGATATGCTTTTTCTTAAACTTTTTAATTGACAAGTTTTTTCGGCCTGACAGGAAAATTGGCATAGGAAACCAGCAGGATATGATCCTTGTGCAGACTCTTACACAGAAGCTTATCTGAATCGACCAGATGTTCAAGCAGCCCTTCATGCCAATGTCACAAACATTGCCTATAATTGGACTCATTGCAGGTATCCTAATCTTATACTCTGTATAATTATTAACATTATTGACCAATGTGATTGATTAGTCAGGTTAAGACGTTGAAATGAACTTGTTTGATTTATGGGTATTAACAGCAACAACATCACATTTTGGGGCGATGCACCAGCTTCAATCCTTCCTGTTATCAGAAAGCTTGTAAATGGAGGCCTTCGCGTATGGGTTTACAGGCAAGTTCTTCATTACATAAATCATTTCTTGTAGTCTCGAAAATGGTTTGGTTATTTTAAATTTAATCACACATTGCACGTGTACTAATGTATTGTCATGAAATAAATGAGCAGTGGTGACACTGATGGGAGAATCCCAGTTACAGCAACCAGGATGACACTCAAAAAACTAGGTCTGAAGATTGTTAAAGACTGGACACCTTGGTACAGCCACAATCAGGTATAGTACAATTATAAGTAAAACTGCTACTTGTATGAGACGATCTTACATATGAGGCCAACCCATTTCCCAAATAACTAAGTGAGGAATATAGGAGTATTTGGGTTGGCCTCGCAGACCATATGTGAGACCTTCTCATACGAGACTCGTCGTATTTTCCATCTCTTTGATCATTTTGTGTATGTGTATAGGTGGGAGGATGGACAATTACGTACGAAGGGGCGATGTTTGTGACCATACGAGGGGCGGGTCACCAAGTTCCGACATTTAAACCTAAGGAAGCTCTTCTAATGCTGAAGCACTTCTTAGCCAACAAAACAATGCCCCCTAAGCGCTTCTGAACATCTTCATCCACCACATTGATACAACCTCAAGAATTGTTGGTGCTAAATAACTGGCAATACAGTATTTATTTAGGTGAAAGAATATTCATTCCTAGTATAATTAATTTAAGCTAGCTAGCTAGCTCATATTATTATTGTCTCACATTGCTAATTGTAAAGCACATTCTTTTTACACAGAAACACATTGAAATAATAAGAAGATTGTCAGCAATTGGGTAACAATATTGCTATTCTGATACTCTGATGTTAATGAATCTCTGCTTGCACTATGACTTACTGAATGCAAGAGCCAGCTTATTAAAAAATTGCAGTAGACCAGGCAAACAAATTGCAGTATTCGAGTTATTTATGGGTAATATATAATCTATGTGCAACAACAAACATTCGGATCGGGTTATTTTGGATAGGGTCAATTCGGGCTCCCGGGTCATGCTCGGGTTTTGATTTCAGGTATCGGGCCGGGTCAATTTGAAAGTGCATGACTTGCTTTGTTGCTTCTAACTGAAGTCAGTTGAGTCCTGAAAATAACAAGTCTTTTTTTTTTTTTTTCCTTGGCAACAGTAAAGAAAATAACAAGTCAGAATGAAGAGATAGTATAATAGTCAGAAAGAAAGTTTCAGTGCACTTTTAGATGTCCAAACTTGCACCTTCTTTTACTGACTGTTGAAGCAACTAACTAACTTCATCTGACCAAACTGATATATTATAGAATTATGATTTTAAGGTTTTAAGATMATATTTTAGTGTAAAAAGGATCTTATAGGAGTTATAGCTCACCTTACTAGCTACARTACTACATTAGGGTATGTAGCATCTTTTGAAAGTACCGAGTTTTAATACCATCATACGTTTATCACATTAGTACAAAGTATAATGTAATCCGGATATTATATTAAGCTTTTAATTTAATCAATGTTTTTATAATATGTTGATTTCACATTTTGAAAATTTTCCATCATACGGCATATCACATTAGTACGGAGTATAATGTTAAACGAAACCGTGTCGAGGCTCAGAAAATAAAATTTAAACAAATATATATATATATATATATATATATATATATATGGTTAGGTAATGGCTTATTAGAGCAACATTGTTCCTGGTGTATTTTAGTTAATATCATCATTATATATATCAGCAGTCCACAGGTGACAGGTACCTCTGCCAAAAAAAATAGTAAAATCCCACATTCCCTTCCTGGCTTCCCACCCCTTAAACTAGAGATGAATTCTGTGATAACCATTTGGTATAGTTTGTTAGTTCTGGTARCATCATGCAGCATGGTTTGTTCAGCAAGTAACAAAACTCGATCGTGGGACGGGGTGTTAAGCCCRAAAATAAAGGCAGAACAGAGGGCAGACCATGTAGAAAGGCTACCAGGGCAACCAAAGGTGAGTTTTAAACAGTATGCAGGGTATGTAACTGTGAATGAAAGCCATGGGAAAGCACTATTTTATTGGTTTTTTGAAGCTGCTGATAAACCTSAGAACAAACCTCTTCTCCTTTGGCTYAATGGAGGTATCATCATGCATCCATCTTACTAATTATATACTCCGCTTTTTTATTTTTATTTTTACAACGATGAACTGGCATAAATAAAATAAAACGAGATTAAGCTAATTATATTTTGATATTTGAGGTATTTGAAATTAACTTCCATCTCAAAAAAAAGGATACGGAGTATATATTATGTAGCTTTTCTTGTCTCTAAASTTTCACTCGTTCACGAATGTTTTAATCATTATAAAGTAGGTTTTGGTAAATATATGCAAAATTTCACGTAACTCGAATAAATTGTCTATTTCACTAATACTTGAGGTCAGTCCAACTGAAAAAATTGTGCCATGTCTTCTGTTAGATAATCAAGGGAGCTTCTATATGCAAAATTTCATGTAACTCGAATAAATTTTGTCTATTTCACTAAATTTTTTTTTTTTTTTTGTTTTTGTTTTTGTTTTGAAAGCTTGTATGCATGAAAACAACAATGTTTAAATTGTGTCATGTCTTCTCTTAGATAGTCACACTACTAAAAAAAACATGATCGACATCAAACTTTTCTAGTAATAGACATCGGATTTGCCTCCGATGTTAAGTTGAGTGACGTGCATTATAAGTCTAATAGACATCAGATTTAAGTCTAATGTCTGGTTTCAGTAATTTTAACTTTGACATGATATTTGAGCAGTTTTTACTTGGATTATCAAAATAGAAAATCACAAATTCTCGTTTGTTTGTGACGGGTCAAATAAAACTCACTTGGAAAGAAAAGGACAAGTCTTACTTTTGTTTTATCTATCCATGTAGGTGATACTTGACCCGTCACAAGGGAGACTTATTGAAAATCACAAATATTGTTGCAAAACCAAATGTGGAACAAGTCCAAGTCAATCCAGCTATGATTACTATTGGGTATACATTACGCTGAGCCAAGTAGTTAGAAGAAGCTGAACTAATAATAACAGAAAAAGGCTCAAAGTTAAGAAGAAACTACAAATACAGACACCTAACTTATTTTATTAATTAATAAATTTCATTATTATTATTTTTGTTATTATTTTTTATTATAGAGTGGTTGCCATCATGTCTTTAAACTAACTAACTACATTTGTTGTTTATATTCAGCCTTTTACACATCACACATGATTATATGCTCTTCATCTAATATAATTCCAACTTCAGTAGCTCTTGCTTCAGTCGGACCATTTTGGTCTCAAGTAATAAGACGGAATTTTGTAACCATTTTGAAAAATAAGTTACCATAAGTTGTAACACTGGCTGTACCATTATTGTGGTTATCATAAAATGGTAGAGGAGTCAGTCCTAGATAAAAGAAGCGGAAAATAAAATTACGTTAGTTACTCGGTGCTACTGGAGTTAGAAAGTCATTTTCACATTAAAATATTATAAATAATACGGAATATGGTGGGTCCTACTAAAAGTTCAAATGAGAAATTTATCTTGAGGGTTAGTGCTCGGAATTAAATATTGGCATTGCTTTCCACGTCAAAATATTATAAATAATACCGTCTTACACAAGATTAATTGATTTTTGGATAGTTTAGGTCCAGGGTGCTCTTCTATTGGGTACGGAGAAGCCGAAGAATTAGGCCCTTTCCTTCCTCAGAAAGGTAGCAAACCCAAGCTTCAGCTCAACAAATACTCTTGGAATAGAGGTATAAATAAACAAGCTTCTTTGAGAATTGGTTACGCAATTTTTCAAACGGGTCATTTTAAAACCGTCTTTTAGTTATAAGTTAACGTTATTAGACTAAGACTGTGTACATACGACACTCTTTAGTCCAAAAACGTTAAGACATTGACTAATAATTTTCGGTTACCATTCAAAAATTACTGAACAAAAGAACGGTAAGCTAAGCGCAAACTCTAAACATACCTTTGATGGTCTCTTCAGCCACCAATCTACTGTTTCTGGAATCTCCGGTTGGTGTTGGGTTTTCTTACACCAACACTAGCAACGACATCAACGAACTTGGTGATACCATTGCAGGCAATTACCCTTTCATTTTTCCTTGTTGTCGTTCTAATCTTTGAACTTCGATGAAAATGTAATTGACAGCTTGTTGATGGTTTCTTTAGCGAAGGATGCGTATGTTTTTCTTGTCAATTGGTTCAGAAGATTTCCGCAGTTCAAATCCCATGATTTCTATCTTTCTGGCGAAAGCTATGCAGGTAAATACCATAACTAACTACTGCCTGATTTCAACTTAGCCTTGAAACTGTTCTTCCCTTGTTTACTTACAGTTTTACAATGCTCATGTTTTTTCTTTATAGGCCATTACGTTCCCCAGCTTGCCGAGAAAATTCTCGAAGCTAATACAATTGGTTCCAAAGACGATCACATCAAGTTGAAAGGCTTCATGGTATGCTCCTCATATAAAGCCTTGTGAATTTCCCATCAGTTCCTGTTATTCTGAAGTTCTAAACTCGTTATTCTTTGGCTTTAAAATATGTCGCAACTCCCTTATTAATGTCCTGCTAAGTAGCACTGACGCTGCGAGTCATTAAGAAACCAGTCTCTTTGCAACTCCCTTATTAATTTCCCATCAATTATAACGAATGATCAGATCGGAAATGCATTGCTAGATGATGAAACAGATCAAAGAGGAATGGTAGATTACGCCTGGGATCATGCTATCATATCTGACCGCTTATACAATAAGCTCAAGAGGAACTGCAACTTCAGTAACCAAAATCTGAGTAATCATTGTAATACAGCCCTGACGGAGTATTTCAACCAGTACCAACTCATCGACATATACAGCTTGTACTCCCCCATTTGTGTCGAAAACCAGACCGGAACTCACAAAAACACACAGCCTCCTGTCATTGATGCTGTTGCCCCTCGCCTTTTTTCCAGATTCGTAAGTATACAATTTCTTCTTAATTATAGTAGGCCTGCTTAGTAGGTGACTGCTGTATTAACTTTTGGGGTTGAATATAGCCAGGGTGGGGTCGGAAACCAGCAGGGTACGATCCATGTTTATCGGACTACACTGACACGTACATGAATAGAAAAGACGTCCAAGCTGCCCTGCATGCCAACCTCACCAAGCTTCCCTATCCCTGGACCCATTGCAAGTACGTTTATAATTCAGTTTCTGTTTCATGACTTTCTAAAATTTAAAACTTGCTTTTCTCAAAGAAAAAGGTTAAAACTTGCAGAATAGCGAGTTATTTCAGTCACAATTTGATATAATTGTGGTTAAATTGTCTCGGCAGTGATAACATAACTTCGTGGAGTGATTCCCCGTCTTCAATGCTTCCGACTATAAGAAAGCTGATTGCTAAAGGCCTTCGCATTTGGATATTCAGGTAATGTAACCAGTATCCTCACTAAATTTACTGCTCAGACTAAAGGGAGACTGTGAGATTAAAAATGTGCAATTATAAATCTATAATTCAGTGGGGACACAGATGGTAGAATTCCAGTAACCTCAACAAGGTACACTCTCAGAAAGCTGAGGCTTGAAACTGTTAAAGAATGGAAAGCATGGTACACCAGCGCACAGGTATATTCACGATTTCACGGTATTAGTTACGAACCTGCAGATCAGTAAAAACAGATGGGTATACTATTTCTGTCTGCATACAAAACAAACACTAGTTACAATACAGTACAACAATGAAATGGCAATGTTACTCAATTTCTCTCGCTGGATGCATAGTCCAAAACCCGTCTTAAAGACAGATATCTTTCCGAATGACTCATTAAGATTACTAGAAACATCGAGTTTAGTTTACTGAGCTGAATATAATCATATGCCCCTATACTAAAGAACATAAAGTTGAAAATGTGATGTAGGTGGGAGGATGGACAATAGAGTACAAAGGACTGACATTTGTGACAGTAAGAGGAGCAGGACATCAAGTTGCAACGACGAAACCAAGACAGGCGTTGCAGTTAGTTAAACACTTCTTATCCGGCAAACACTTGCCATCTTCTCCGCCTTCTTGATGTTCATCATCCCGTTTTTGTTCGTTTTAGGTAGGGAGTGTTGAGTGCATTATATATTTAGGTCTACACTTGTAAAACTTAATTCTTTTATAGAAATGTACAACTCATACATCTGAGATTCTTCACTACAAAGTACAAACCAAGGGTTCCCGATACAATTATTCAACATTACCGAGTATTATCCTAAATAAAAGTAATAAAGATGTTTTAGTCTAGTGATTAAAATGCCAACTTAAGCCTTGGACAATCAACAAGATAAGCGAAGCCGTAAGCCATATTGATAAGAGTAGCCTCGTGCAAGTCAGGCGACGAAGTGGCAGTAGCATCAGTAGAGAAAAACACCCTAAACCCTCTAACAAACGCTTCTCTAGCAGTCGTCTCGCAACACACGTTAGTCGCAACACCTGTGATTATCACCTCCTTCACTCCCAACTCCCCCAGTCTCTCCTCCAGGCGCGTGTTCCTAAAGGCGCTATAGGTATCCTTCTCCACCACCTCCACTTCACCTTCAACGTCTTTTCCCGGAGTAACAGGAGATAAGGTAGCTGATGCAATTACCTCAGGGATGAGCTGGGACTCGGGGGTGCCATCCAAGACGAGATCCCCGTCCCACCACTCCCCGAGGACGCCACCATCGTCACCTGTCTTGTGGCGGTGGCGCGTAAATATTATGGGGATGCCCGCACGTCGGCAGAGCTGGATTGTTGTGGTGATGGTAGGAAGGATTGGTAGAGCCCAGGGAGCAAAGTAGTTCTGCATGTCAATCACCAGAAGGGCTGATATTTTGGGGTCAGGCAAACGTTGACGGATTTCGAACTTGTGGTATGTTGATGAGGAGGCTAATTTGGTTGCCATGTTTTGTTGGTTGATAGAATATGAATGGATAAGTCATAAGTATGATAAATTAATTATTGGTAAGCTGCAACTATAACAAGTCTCCTGGAATTGAGACTTATCTGCATGTCTATAACGAGTCATATTACATGTGGCATGCTGTATGTATTACTCAAGGCGGACAGGACATGTATACAAAATTACAAATCATGTCAGAAATGTGTGGTTTCGTTTGCTTTTTTCTCTCCTTTTTTTTTCATAAAATACAATTAGCCTCGCTTCTTTTAGATTGAAACCGTCTAAACCGAATGGATCTGAACTCTGAAGTGAAGTAAAGTGTTAATTTGTTCAGAGAAAAGTTGAACTAAATTGAATGAAACTGAACTGAATTGAATAGAACTAACCTGAACTGAAATAAACTAAAATTAAGTAAAAAAATTAACAGGGCCTTCGTCCTTACAAAGTAGGCTAAACTTTTCTACCTTTTCAAGGCTCTCGCTAACACGTGAGCTTTAAAAGGGTTATTAACCTATATAAATTCTCATTCAAGACGGTCACTATCAGTCTTAAACTTAAGACAGATAGTGGCCTCTCACACAAATGCAAGTGAGACTTGTATTTGTGTAAGAGGGTCACTATCCGTTTAAGTCTTAAGCAAGACCTTCTGCTTGACCTAACATAAGAAGGTAAAACCGTAAAAATATGCTTGGATAAGAAAAATAGAAAGACTTCATTGACACCGTAACTAGAATACATATATAAATATTTGAGACAAAGGGAATATCCATGAGAATGAATGAGGCGGCATTACGCAAGTTTGAAACAATTAGAAGTGAAGCTCTATAAAACATTCAAGTATTCAACCAACCCATGACTGACCACCAAAAGTACGCCCGGAAAATTGTCTGGCGCATAATGGAACAAGCAGATGACAACCTCGTCAGAAATATGTGAGTTGCAAGTGTATAGAAGTTTGAAACTATGAAACATTGGCATGCTGCAACTGTTTCAATGAGCTAACTACCCAACACGCCAACTTATGCTTCTGTCATTCACCAAGTTTCATCAACCATGTTTCTCACAGATGTAGGCAATGTGGTGTTAAAGCCGGCAACAATGCTTTCCGCACAAACTAAGAATGCTTATAGGAATTAACAGATGAATGCGGAAAATTTGTGCAAATCTGAATATGATTTTCCTGTATGTTCATCAAGAAGTATGTAATAACAAAGCCAGAATGTCGGACAGCCCCATAGCTTATCGAAGAACTTTCTAACATCTGATAGGTCCTTGGCTCTTTAACCTTGATAAAATACTTATTGAGAAAATCAGAACCCAAAAAACTTGGCTAGCTTTCAAATTTAATGCAAAGAGGCAGAGGCCAAGTATACTGAGGATTTGAGATAGCATCAAATGCAGTCTCATCCTTTAACAAGTGATGCTGGAAGGAACTTCCAAATTCACATCACATTTATCAGGTGAATATTAATTATATAATGTCACTTCACCTAAACCCAAAGCCAAAAAAATCAGTGAAAAAGGGAATCAGGTTACCCCAACTAACTTAGAAGACCCCTTTGTTTGAATACTTCATGCATTGCTGCGCCAATCTTTGCAGGTGATTCTACCACTGTAGCCCCTACCTCTCTTAATGTCTTGATCTTGTCTTGCGCTGTTCCCTTTCCACCCGACACAATGGCTGCAAGTCAAAAAAAAAGAAATTAAAAAAAAAAAAAAAAAAAAATACTTGCCAACTGGCTACAAACTATCCTACAGTCCTGCAATTGAAGAAGGTAACTTCAAAAGAAGCAACGAATGGAGTCTGTCAGAACTGAGAATAGTACAGGCCACCTCCACTTTCAGTCCTAAAAACTGAAAATGCAGATCAGACAACTGCTAACAAATGAGAAAAAAAAAATATGAAGGCAATACCTCCAGCATGACCCATGCGTCGGCCAGGAGGTGCTGTTAGCCCAGCAATGAAAGCAACTACAGGCTTTTCAGTTCCACTTTCCTGTTCCAAGCAAATACACCCATTACAGACAATAGATCAACCAGGTTACACTAGAAAGGGGGAAGCAATGACACCATTCCCATTCAGTTCTTTAGTCCAGATGTATGCTAGAAGCATAATTTGTCCTATTATAACACCGTTCTCTTTCAAAAAGCAACCTCTTCCCCAAAAGTGAATGGCGTAATCGTTTGTCCAGTTCAGATAAATAGGTAATTAATAAATAGTTGACAGTCACCCTATGTTAGAAATTACCAGTGATACAAATAGGAGCAGCACTTCCCATGGAGCTACATACAATATTGATTACAGTCACCCAATAGGCAATAGCTCTTATTAACATGCCGCAAAAGGCTACCAAAGCATCGGGAGTCCTGATTTTTATTTCATATAGAGAAAAATAGGTTTTTCCCAGACCTAACTACCCTCGTCACTTTTTCAGTGTGTCTTCAAGAACCTTGCAGTGATGTTCTATATAAGTTACCTAGTTTCAGCATTTGAACCAGGTTCCAAGGCGCTGAAGAGGGCAAGATGGCTATAATGTAATACTCCATAGGTGGCACCAAAAGTCCATGTCTAGTAACCTACTCAGAACACATGTTACTCCGAGTTTATGACCCTTCATATCATGATCACAAATCTTATCTTTAGCTTTACTTGCTGATTATGTCAAAACCCCTATTAAAAAATAAGCCACCTAGATCCCAACAGCAATCGTACTAGGAGATATATGTAGTTTGTTTTCATATAGAGACTTCACCTATACTGAAAACTTCAAAATGGATTTATAAAATTCTTCATTTATTTTAGATGATATGATGTAAGTGTACGTGATGAGCTGATGACACACAGTCAGCCAGTTTGTATGACAATAATGTTAAACAACAATTGAACTATGTATAGATATTGCAATAAAAACTTTAAGACATGTCTCAAAGTTCCAAACTAGTATTTCATATTATTTAATAAGGTACCGACTATAATCCATCCTAGACCTGTCAAAACTCGACCCGACCCAAAAACCTGACCCGCCCGACCCGTTTTTTCGACCCGAACCCAAAATGACCCGTTATTTTAGGGTCGAGACCCGATCCGAACGGGTCAACCCGTTGGGTCAAAGATAAATCAAGATTTTTATTAAAATATTAATATTTATATATTATATTTGAAAAAAAATTGTTTTTTTATTATTAAAAATTACAAACATAACTAAAAAGTCAATTTTATATCACTTTTACAATACTTGATAATAAAATAATTATTAAAAAAACTTTAATTTAATAATTATGTCAATATAATTAATGTAAACGTTGAAATAATTAATAAGATTAATTTTAAATATGTTTTATGTTTTAAAAATTATTTTTTTAATTAAAAAAATATATTAAAAAAGACGTTAGAAATTATTTCTTGACCCGTATTATGACCCTAACCCGACCCGTGACCCGTATAACCCGACCAGTATCTGACCCGACCCGTATTCTGACCCGACCTGTATGACCCGACCCGGGACCCGACCCGCCCGACCCGTTTGACAGGTCTAATCCATCCACTTATCCAACAGCAAAAGATTCACACCCCTTCTTTTACTTAAGAAATGATTGCCATTGTGGCTCACCTTGATTAGAGCAGCGGCATCCTCTTCAGCAGTACCTCCGATTTCACCAATAAGAATGATACCTGCAATATACACACGGGTAAAATCATGGGATGCCGTAATGCTATTCAGCCTACGTTTCATGGATTGTCACTTGCACATGCAGAAACATGAGATGCCACAAGGATATTCTGCCTCCAGTGGTTGCTATGGGTCATCTCATGACATAAGCTCATTAAAGGAGTGCAATGGTGCCAAACTACTCGCAAGTCGCAAGGCAGATTCTTACTATGTACTTCTGAGTTAGTTCATTCTGGCCCCTCATAAATAAGTTATTGCCATCTCATAATTTGCCAATGTGCATGTTCCTGAAATCTTCCTTTATTAAAGGTTTAGAAATCCTTACACTTAGACCCAAATGAGTCGAAAATAGACAGTATGGCAACAAAAATTTCACATCACAATTTTTATTTTATTTTTTTTCGCATGCAATATCACAAATTTTACAGCCATCAATTCCTATCTTGGAAGACATTATTTCTTTCTATTCTATTCTCTGTAAATGCAAGTTGATTACAAAGAATTTCAAGTATAATTTATAAATTTAAAAAATGCATAGAAAACACAATCCATTCTAGTATACAAAATTACTATAACAAAGCAAGCACCCTGAACACAAACATATCACCTATCAAAAGCAAAAAATAGAACCAAGAATTATCCAGAAAAATGCATGACACATACTGACATACAAAACAAATATGACAAAAAAGAGAAAAATAATGAACGTTCACCTTCTGTCTGTGGATCAGCAATAAACTTTTCAATGCAATCAACAAAATTTGTGCCATTGAACGGGTCTCCACCAATTCCTACACAGGTAGATTGCCCAAGTCCAACAGCCGTTGTTTGGAAAACCTACCTCACAAATGAAAAGAGTATCACACACATTTCCAGATTATAGGAATGAATATTTGATCAACAATATCTCAACTCTACACCCAATGCAATGTATCAATCAACCAATAAAGCCACATGGTCCAGAGGCAATATTTTTGAAGGATATGTCTCTAAAAATGATACACAGATGACACAAGTAATCTATGTGCTTGGTATCTTTAAAGAGAGAAAATATCTTCCAATCATTGCCGAAAAAACACAGTGATGCATTATTCATTCCTATAGATTGGCGTAACAATGAAAAACAAGAGAGAGTAAAGTGGAAAGCACACAGCGAAACAGGATTTGGGTTAGTTAAAAATGCACTGTGTAGGTTAAGTGAAGGCAGAGAAACATTAAAATAAATCAGCACCACAGGTAAAGCACAAAGTTGTGAACTCAAAAATAAGGATCTCACTGCAAAGCAGAAAAAGACTTTTTAACATGTCTTCTGCGGACATGCCATATCTCAACATTTAAAAAGACAGCGGCATCATGAAAAGAACAAAATTGTTGCAATGTACTCCCTCCATTTTATTGAGTTAGACCCATGGCACACTTTTTTCCCTCACAAAAAGTGGATTCACTGGACTAAGTCAATAAAATGGAGTACTTTTCTACTGAAAAAAACTTGAAAATGAAGAAGAATACTGTGAAAAAAAAAAATGACAGAGCATTCAGAGTAGGCACAGTTAGAGGTGGCAATCGGGTCAGTCGGGTCGGGTTTGGGTCGGTTCGGGTCATATCGGATCAGTCAACCCTTTCGGGTCAAATGATGTGTCGGGTCGGGTCGGG
Organism: Silene noctiflora; assembly: GCA_009801015.1. NCBI lineage: Eukaryota > Viridiplantae > Streptophyta > Magnoliopsida > Caryophyllales > Caryophyllaceae > Silene > Silene noctiflora. The sequence continues at coordinate 25,827 of VHZZ01011475.1, read as the reverse complement.
TTTGGGTCAGGTCATTATCGGGTCCGGCTACTTCATCACATTATTACAATTTTTAACCATTAAATTTAGTTTTTAACCTATTATATCGTTTAATTACCTCATTATTAGGTAAAACGTATCATTCTTAACACAAAATCACTTTCATTTTRATCATAATTAAGCTTAATAATTGTTGGGTCATCAGTTTAATCGGGTTAGTATCGGGTCGGGTCAATATCGGGTCGGGTCTGGGTCGGGTTCGGGTCTGTGATAGTCGGGTTACAGGTCGTCATCGGGTCGGGTCGGTTTCGGGTCACAATATTTTCGGGTCCTGTCGGGTCGGGTTTGCTCGGGTTCGGGTCGGGTCAGACTTGCCAGCTCTAGGCACAGTTGAGCTGGCTACTGCTTTCACAAGTTGGACACATGAGATACTTCTTTCACAAGCTTGACTCATGAGATACTGCTGTCAAAAGCTGATCCTGTAATCATATAAAAGAATGACGTGTTCTCACCGCTTCATATGTCAATGTGCCAGATCGAGAAACAATTCCAATACGACCCGGTTTGTGGATGTAGCCAGGCATAATTCCTATCTTGCACTCTCCTGGTTTAATGATGCCAGGGCAGTTTGGACCTATTAGTCTGGTTTTTGATTGTCTGTTGAGTGCAGCTTTTACACGAACCTGAACAAAACAAATAACAAATAATGAATAATAAAGAACAATATTGCAAGTGAAAAAGGCCTCTGCTTAAAAACTCCACAAGAAATTACAAGTATATCTATCAGTACGGCTATTCTTAGCGACATTAAAAGAAGGCTGTTTTGCTCAGTATAAATTATTACAACTATAAATATTGCTGACAAAAGGCAGTTGAATCACAAAAAAGCTAAAGATCAATAAATCAAAGATCATCAATTGATTTCAACAGGAAAACAAAAAACAGGGAAACAAAAAAGAAACAAAAACCTGAAAACACTAACTCCACGAAAAAAAAAAAAAAAAAAAAAAACATTAACTTAAACCCTGTCTTCCTTCAATTATTCCCGCAATGATTCTGAAATCTGACCTACAGCCATATAACAAGAAATCAACCTCTTTTGTGATGATTCACGATTTACCACATATCTTGGAGGGGGCGAAGTGAATGAGTGAAAGAAATTTATGCATGCTCATAATAGATAAACTTAACGTGGCACACGTGGAAAAGGAAAGCAGCTAACTGTTTGCTTTATGATTTACATCTCGAGTATTGAACCCTCAGTACTCCTTAGTTATCAAAATAAGAATGGTAGTACACCCTTCCCTTTCCAGGTGAAGGGAAAAGAACACATACTGTATTAAATAATGGTATATCCAGGTCATAACTCATATCATCAATGTCAAGAAGTCAGTAAACCTGAATAAATACTCCGTACTAATAAGCCATATTGATAGCACAACCAACAATGAAGAGACATTAATGAATCAAATAGGACACAATGGAAACGATATTGATAAAGAGTAAAAGACAGTTATTGATAAACAGGCATCCTTGATAATCCATAGAAGATAGCTCACCATGTCATGCTGAGGAATTCCCTCAGTGATGCAGACGATGAGATCCAACTCAGCTTCCAATCCTTCCATAATTGCTTTAGCAGCAAAGGGTGGGGGGACATAAATTACTGATGCATTGGCCTTTGTTTCAGACTTTGCTTCTGCAACGGAGTTGAAAACAGGGAGCCCTAGGTGCTCACTTCCACCCTTTCCTGGAGTAACACCGCCAACCTAATAGCAACAATGATTAATGAATAACCAAAGCAGCTTCAATCAGAGATAAAAGTTTCATAAATCAACAATGCTGCCATAAGACCAACGCTGACTGGAAAACAATAATTAAAGAGTTAAATTGTTTCAGGAATATTCACAGATGGATTATATAGTAGACTAACTCGGTTGCACAATGGACAAACTAACGACAAATATCGCAAAATTCAGCTGAGAGACAAACACACAAATATCGCAAAAAACAACTATGGCAATAGTGAATGAAGACCTCTTGGAGGGGAACAGGAATAGTAGTAAAGACGTAAGGTTGTTGCATATAAGTTATGTATGTCTCCCTTAAAGAGAGCACATAAGCACAACTAAAACAATATTTGTCATTAGATTTAACAATGCATAATGCAGCATACATATAGTCTCAAAACCGTCAAAAACGTATCAACAAATTGAGTTCCCATATTGATAAACAAAATCTCACAATCCACGCAAGGGAATGATGAAGAGCTGAAATTAAGTGAAGCGTTTAACCTCAACTTAGCATGATATCACAACTCCAACTTTTTATAAGAATACACAGCTTAATGACGATTTAAAATCGGTCCATAATCAACCATTAATTCACAATCCTACCAAAGAGGTCTTATGCCAAGTGGTTAAGACTGAGGTATCGTGAGTTGTGACAATACTATACGAGTTCGAATTCCCTACCCCATACAGGCGTGCGCTTCATTTGACACCCAAAAGAAATCACAATCCTAATGGATTCATCACCCCGACATTAATTAATTCACTAAAACGTCAATCAAAATGAAAACAACAATCACATTCAGATCAAGCCAAACAAATCATTTATTTGGCTTCGATAAAAATAAAAAAGTAAACAATTGACGGGGACGGAGGGAATAACAAATTAAGGAATAAGATTGAAAAGATTAAAAGGGTAAAAGAGGCGGAAAAATAACCATATTGGTGCCATATTCGATGGCTTGTTCAGTGTGGAATGTGCCATTTTTACCGGTGATACCTTGACATATAACGCGAGTATTCTTATCGACGAAGACAGCAGGCGGCGGGTCACGTGACGACGACCCGAATTGCCGAGATTGACCCGACAAAGAAGGTTTTTGAGAGGCGAAAAGCTTGGAGGACAAGTTAGATAGCAGCCTGCTCGCTTGTCTTGCGCTTCCCATTTTTAGGGCTTCCTTCTTCTTTTTTTACTGTGTCTCTGTCTCTTCTTTCCGACGAGGAGATGATCTTAGTTTAAGAGGAATGAAAATGGATGCCAACCTCTTGGGCCATACTTCTTTAGAAGATTCAACAAACAATTTGAATAAGGTGACCGCCACACCTGAGTGACTAACCCGTTTCGTTTTGAATTAGGTTAAATCGGTTCTACTTAAATTAAGTTGACTTTAATTTTGATTTCAATTTGATTTTGATGAGTTTAGTTAGTTTTTTTTCTTCAATTTGTGCTATTTCGGGTCGGATATGGTTTGAGTCAAATCAATTTCAGTTCAATTCTATTTCAGGTTATAATTATCAGTTAAGATATATGCAGGTCAATCGGTACGGCTGTAGTTATTGTTAAGAAACCATCTCAACCAAAAGTTTAAACTAATTGTTGGAATCCCAAGATCGATTTTATACTCTAATAGTTATCGGTTCAGATATATGCAGGATCGAGTATCATACGGCTATTATTAAATTCGATTCAGTTTCGATTCTCGCAACCCAACGCTAATTGTTTTTTTATTTTTTATTTTTAGAGCGTGAAACAAAAGGGAACCCATTGAAGCCGGGGAACATAATCACGTGTGGATGATACTTGACCCGAGACTTACTAGAACATAAATATCTTGAGCTCCTTGGACCTTGGAAGCAGGTTACGTAGAGTCCTTTTTCTTCCAAAGTGCTAATTGGTGAGAAAATGTTGGTGTTTTGTGTCCAAAAATATCTTATCCCACATCTATATTTGACTTGCTTCTCATTCTGCTCCAATAGACAAGGCCACAGAATATGGCATCCTCAAACCTTGCTCTTCACTTCCCAACTCTTACACCACCAATCTCCGGAGCACAGAGATCTTTCCACAATTGCTCTTCCAAAACTTTTAAATTTCATCACCAGAAACATAGTACTGCATGCAGAGCATCATCATCCTCGTCGTCCTCGAGTTTTATAAGGGACTATGATTTGTATGAACTGATGGGGATAGAGAATACCAGTGATCAAAGCGAAATAAAGAAGGCGTACCGGTCTCTGCAAAAGAGATGTCATCCTGATATTGCAGGACCTGCAGGACATGACATGGCCATCATCCTTAATGATGCTTATGCTCTTCTTTCTGATCCCATCGCTCGCTTTGCTTATGATAAGGTTTGCTACTTACCTCCCTCATATTCATGTGCTGATGTGCTCCAAATCTCGTTTCGAAGATACTTATCAGCAAGTCTTGTGTAAGGCCGTCCTGCCACAAAATAAGTTCCTCACAGTCAAGTTTTTTTCTTATTGTATGACAGTCTTACCCAAGTTTGTCGTTAGACCTTTTTTCCTTTTGCATAATCGAGTTTAAGCTTGATACATTAGCAAAACTTGTACCTTAATTACTGGATTAATCTCCGATACTCAAGCTGCAACAATTTTAACTTCACATCTAAGAGCTTAAGAGGTCAAGATTTACTTTGCAACTGTAACTGTAAGCACATTTTGCTGTTTTTGATCCTACAGGGTGAAAAATTCCCAGTAAGCCTTTTGTAAGGCGACTTTGTAATAACATATTGTAAAACCGCCTGCAAAATAATTGTTAGCGTAAAATATGGTATTTTACCATGTATAAAAAAAGCTGTATTAAAGTAGATGCTGTAAGTGCTTATGTAACTTCTTACACTAAAAACCATGATAGGAGCAAGCAAAGATGACAGACTTACAAGGCTACACAGGGCAGCCAATGTACTCATCATGGATGGGATCAGAAACAGAAGACAGAGCTGTATTTGTAGATGAGGTCAAGTGCATTGGTTGCTTGAAATGCGCTTTGTTTGCTAACCAGACATTTGCCATTGAAGCCGCCTATGGGAGGGCTCGTGTAGTTGCTCAATGGGCTGATCCCGAAGACAAAATTCAGGCTTCCATAGACGTCTGTCCTGTCGATTGCATCTCGTAAACATCCCTCATCTCTGCTACAAATTCACTTCCACAAGTAGTTCTTTTGTCCATTAAATTTTAACACGATGCACACATTACAAATGAGATCGGTCTCCCTCAATATTTTTTTGTGAAACCGCTTCTATTACTCGTAGTACATTTAATTTCTCTTGCTGATTGTTCCTCACCCTTTCCATATGTGAGACAGTCTCACAAGAGGATGACTGGGTACAATGAAGGAAGGGAGATTCAAACCGGTTGCATTATTGACTGCTATAATTTCGTGGGTGTTGGCTTACAGGATGGTAGAGAGATCAGATCTTGCAGCACTAGAGTTTCTCATGTCCAAGCAACCTCGAGGAAAGGTCAGGGTTGGGGCTAGTAACACAGCTGGTGCACGAAGTTTTGACGTTTTCTCCGAGGTTAAACTCTTCCATAAACGACTTGATGAAGCTGCTACTAGGAAATCAAACCAAGAGTCGAAGGTGATGCTCCTACATACCTTGATCTTATTATTCTGAAAACAAATGTGCCTATGAATGCTATGTTGCTCAGACTCTTATTTTCCGGTATTTGGCGAGTTTTGTCCACCTACTTCTGGAAAAAGTGCGTTTTTCCTCGGATGTCGGATGTGAGAAAAATAACAAAGTCTAAGCAGCAAAGTATGGAAATTGATTATAAACTGATTTAATGATAGTGTAGTCCAATGTCTGGTATTGTTTTCAGTACTCCAAAGTTCAGAGTGACGCAAGAATATCAGCAATCCAAGCCATAAGATCAATCTCAAATTGGCTGTACTGGCAATCACCGATTTCACAAACTCCGTCAAATCTAGCATTCAGAGGAGGCAAAGGATCTATGCACCCGGATGTAGAGAAACTCAGAGAAGCAGCCACAGAAGCAAGGAAACATGGTATGTTTCAGACCAGAGACACCAATAGACTGCTCCCTCAAACAACATTGAAAGATGATTATTGGGCCCCATCTACTCCAACTCCAGTGCACCCACGGGACAAAAACACGACAAAATCCAACACCGTATCACATTCACCATCTTCTGAAGATGGTAAGACTCGTAAGGAAACATACATTAAGCGAAGGAATTATCCAAGGAGACCCGTAATTACAGTTCTGCCATTGGGGTTAGCTGTGCTTGCATCAATCAATGCGATATTACATGGAGCGGGTGCTGGAGTCGTAGAGTTACATGAACATGCAGGTGGTCCTTTCGCATTGCAAGTAGTTAACAGTTCTTGGTTGCAGGTCATTCTGGCTGGAGTTCCTTGGTATCTTGTTGGAATAGTTATTGAACGCTTTGTGGATGGTCTCTCGGGCAGGAACAAAGTGTGATACCGAATGTGTCACTGCTACATCTGGAACTCAAATAACAGTAGAAATTTACAAGTTACATTTGTATAGAAAAACTCGTATATATATACCATTATACCAACCGCTTATAAAAGCTATAAGCAATTATACTACTAACGGTACATATTTATTTGCAGCTGTCACCTTCTTGTTTCTTTTCCCTTCTTTAATTGTGTTTACAAGACTTTACCATAAAAAAATTCAATACTAAGAAAAAATTTCGAATATGAAGTTTTAAATGCCATCAACCAAAAAGATAGCTAATGGACTGTGTATAGAGCCTCTAGATCCATAGTGAAGCTACAAGGAAGACGTGTACTAACGCAATAATAAGAAGTTTAAAGGTGGAATCACAAACCACACCAGCCTGCTTTTTAGCCGCGGCATTATGCTATGCCTTGCAAAAAAGCTAAGAAGTTTAAATTAAAGGACAATATGAAAGCCAAATCAGAACTAACATCAGCAGTAGAATATAATCGAGATTACCAACAATCTGAAAGCAAGTCATTAAGAAGTATAATCATTACAAGATAGTTCCACAGTGGATAACCTGAATTCCTTCAAAAGAAAGTTTTATGAGTAACAACTATAACATAACACAATGAGTGCCAATGGGTTACAGAGATAGGATATGGAGCTAAACGGTGACTTGTACAAGCACTTAATAGCGGTACTTGGTGGAGTAATCCTTTGGTGCAATCACAAGACCTCGCCCCTTTCGTGCACCACGATAGACGGTCTCAACAATGTCTATGAACTCCTGCTTGTCCTTGAGGGCCCAGTTGATTTTGTTGTTGTTACCAGTACCAAGATCAATCATTATGTGTTTGTTCCTGAAAAAGAACATGACTGTCGACGGGTCATAAAGCTCATACATTGTGTTGAAATCAGGCACCTCGGTTATGTCCACAAGATAAATCACAGCAAAGTTCTTTATGGTCTCCGCCACCCCGGCTAGCACTTCATCCATCTGGGAGATAAGGTAAAGAATGTCAGCAAACATAATTAAATATGAAAAAGGATCAAATAAAGAGGCACAAGCTCCCCGCAACATTATAGAAAGAGACGAAACATGTTATGGACATGCAACACTATCATCACTGATCTTTTGAAACACAGCAATTTCCAAATAGCCAGTTCGCTCATAGAGTAAACATAGAATTGTTACTAACACAGACTGTCCCCTCCTGCCTAGAAGGGAGAAAAATCTTCAAAATCAATGAAAACAATCTCTAAATAAACAAAAGAAGAAAGGGGGCCATCAGTCTTGGTCATTCAATCAAAACAAAAGAATAGACGCAAATACAGGTTAATAGGAAAAAGAATAGGAAAAACTTGCGCAATACACCCACAAATCCACAACCACCAGTCCAGCAGCAGCCAAGACCCATGCTATCATAAAATATAAGCTAATTTAATTCTGCTAACAATACAAGTAAAGACAATCGGAACGTCAATTTTACACTGTCTTTAGACAGGAATTTAGTTCCTAGTTAAGAATAGCCTCCAATGTGATAGATATAGGCGGGCGATGCAATTTTGAGGAATAATGAAATTGGTGATAAGTTGATGGGGCAGCTTCTTTTTGACAATTATAGGAATCTACAGGCACTAAACTAATGAACTAAGTAGCCTAATAACCACCACCGTCCGTCCACCCACAGGAAGTTCCAATCTAAGCAAGGAAATAGAACAACGTTGATCTGTAACGACAAGCGGAACGACTAATTAGTAATCAGAAAGAGTACATATAAAAAAAAAAAAAAACCCTAAATACCAAAATTAGAGGTAAGAGAATAAGTTAAAATCAAAAAAGTGATAATTGAAAAACTGGAACAAGTAAATCAGCGAAAGTATAAGCAAATTGTAATTTAGAAAAAGAAAAGAAAGGGGATTTTTGGAGTCAACCTGCATGCAGGTTTCATCCCAATCGTGGCCAAAGCGGATGATAACGAGGCGTTCTTCTTCGGCAAGGATGGACTGATCCACAGCCCATCCTGAGTGTAGATGCGGTAGCAGGTACGACATCCTTTGCACAAAATCTCTCGAAGAAGATTACGGTGCACGTCCCCTCAAACTCTCCCGATGATTCTATTCAATTCAACCAATGTCGATGTTTATTGCTTTTCTACAGTTTTCCTTTTTCTTTTTTATTTTATCTTATTATAAAGTGTTCAAACAAACAAAGATATTTTAAACTTATTAACTATGACCAATGATAAAATCCGGCTGAGTTTTATTTCGTACTTGCTTATTTATTTACGGGTTTTATTTATTTATGAATATTTTTTTTTTTT
>VHZZ01011470.1:38153-48279 GCA_009801015.1 Silene noctiflora | reverse complement strand
CATAGTCTATGTTTTATATAAATCGCATGCACCCATTTGACCCATAAGTGGTCAGTTGTCATCTGAATCCACCAGATATATTTTCCAACTTGTGCAATATTTCAGTGCTGTAGATTTTTAAGTCCCAAACCTCCTTTTCTCCTAGGATTACAAACCTGAGACAAAGAGACAAGTGCAGGGCTCTCCTTACTCTTTTGTCCATGCCAAAGAAAATATCTACACATAGCATCTATTTTCTTGATAACAGTTTGAGGAAGAATAAAAATTCTAGTCCAATAGCTATGGAGGGTGCTCAACACAGCTTTAATTAGCACCAATCTACCTGCATAAGAAAGGTGGTTGGTGCCTAAACTAGTGATTTTGTCAGTTACTTTATCCACCAAACATTGACAATCCAGAATGCCGAATCTCTTTGGAGCAATTTTGACTCCCAATTATTTGAAAGGTAATCCTCCTCTCTTCATACCAGATGCCTCTTCAATGCCAGCCATGATCTCCTCACTTACACCATTGCTATAAATATTTGATTTCCCACTGTTCTTCTTGAGACCAGATGCAACATAAAAGGTTTGAAAAGCTCTCAACATGAGCCTAATAGAATGCAAATCTCCTCTTCTAACATCAAAAGGGCATCGGCAAAACATAGGTGTGTACGTTTCAGTTTAGCACACAAAGGATGATACTTAAACCCCTAAAATCTATCCAAGCTCCCCAAAAGTCTTCTGAGATATTCCAGACAAATAGTGAAAAGTAGATGGGATAAAGGATCCCCCTGTCTTAATCCTCTTTGTCCTTTGAAAAAACCAAACAGCTCCCCAATCAAAGCAAGAGAATAAGAAGGGGTAGACACACATTGCATTATCAACTGAATGGTACTTGCAGGGACTTGTAAAGCAATCAACATCTCTTTAAGAAAGCACCACTCAATGGAATCATAGGCTTTCTGAAGATCAATTTTTATCATCATCCTTGGAGAGCACACTTTCCTCTTATATAGCTTTATGAGATCTTGACAGATGAGGATATTACCATCTATATCCCTCCCTTTAATAAATGCACCCTGAGCTGGATTAATTATCACAGGCAGAATGTCACTGAGTCTATTACAAAGAACCTTTGTCAAACATTTGGCGACTGTGTTGCAGCATGCAATAGGTCTAAATTGCATAACATTTTTAGGCACCTCAGTTTTAGGGATGAGAGTTAAGATAGTATTATTAAGCTCCTTCAAAATTATCCCAAAACAGAAAGCATTCCTGATTGCCTGACAAACATCTTTGCCTACTATATGCCAAGCATCCATGAAAAATTGGTTGCTAAAACCATCAGGGCCTGGTGCTTTATCACCAGGRATGGAAAACATGGCATTCTTTATCTCTTCATCAGTCACCTGCTTAGTTAATAGCTCCTTGTGAGTAGCACTTAATACCACACCAGTCTTCACAACTCTCTGATGTAGAGGTGTAACAGACTTGGAGTCCCCCTAGCAAACTTATGTAATATTTTTCAAAAGCCCCCTTAATTTCTTCAGGTTTTGAGCACATCTTGCCATCCATATCAATGATATTATATACCCTATTTCTCATTCTTATCCTCTTGATACTGGAAAAAATGAGGTATTATCATCCCCATCTTTAATTCAAGATTCTTTTGCTTTCTGAGCTAGATACGCATTCTTGGCCTGAGTCAATTTGATCAAGTCCTTGGAACAGTCTCTCTCAGCTGCACATAGCTCACTATTCATGGGATCACTGGAAAGTTTCTGCTGGAAATGATTCAAAGCTAATCCAGTGACATTAGTAAGGTTTTCAAAGTCACTGAAATGATCTCTATTCAATTGTTGAAGCCCCTTTTTCAATCTTTTCAATTTCTGCACCAGTCTATACATGGGAGTACCATTGATCTCAATCTCCTGTTTAGACCTCACTGTATGCTCAAAATCTTCAGATAATACCCACATATTAAAGTACTTGAATTGAGGCCTTCTTTCCATGCACACCTCCTCGGTGTTAATCAAACAAGGACAGTGGTCATAAATACCCTCAGGAATGAAGTTAGCCACTACTTCAGGAAAAGTTTGAAACCATTTATCATTATGTAACACCCTATCAATTCTACTATAAACTTTGGTATCATTCTCATGCTTGTTATTCCAAGTATAAAAAGAACCAGAGACTTTAATTTCCTGTAAGTGATAGTCCTCAATCATGTTTCTCATAGGATGCATCTCAGCCCATGTCACAGGAGAGCCCCCTATTCTATCATTGACATCAGTAACACTATTAAAATCACCACAAAACATACAAGCCCCATCTATTAGAGTAGCAAACTGCCTTAAATCATTCCAGAGAGGCTCTCTTTCATGACTCAAATTAAAGCCATATACCAATGTATGCCAAAACTCCTGCTTCTTAACCTTATCAAAATTTTCAGAATGAATACATTGTGCTGTTACACATAAATATCTACCTGATAACAATTTGGATCCTACAATAACCACACTCTACCCCCTTTATGACTATTATTAGTGCAAATAGCCCAATCTTCACACATATTATTCTTAGCATTATTCCACCTACTACCTTTAACTTTAGTATACAATAAACCAAATAGCCTAATATTATTATGATGCAAAAACCATTTTATTTCTTTTTGTTTTGTTAGACTATTCAGGCCACGTATATTCCAAAAGCCCATGCTGCCTATTATCAGAATGAACTTCAGGACTCATCAGTTTCTTGCCCTCAATTCTTGCTTTTTGGATAGACAATGTCAAGGCATCCATGAAAGTGAGCCCTCGGGAGGTAAAATTTGTTGGATCCCCTGTGTCATGCCTTAACATCTTACTAATAAACCTCCTTGGATAAGATTGCTCCCATGCAACTTGGTTCAAGCCCATACTAAGAGACTTTCTAGAAGTAGTAGGATTACTAGCTGCAGGTGTCAGAGTCATTGGTGTAAGCAAGGCAACAATAAGAGTTGCTGGTTTAGGCACTTGTTGAGGAAGAGGTGTTACAAGCTGGATGACAGAAACTTCAGGAAGTTTTGTCTTAGGATTCCAGACCCTCTTAGGCTTAACTCCCTCCAACTTCCTGCATTTGTCAGCAGTATGCCCCATCCCTTTACACTTATCACACGATAGTGGAAGCCAATCATAACCAACAAATATCCTCTAAACCTTTCCCATCTCATCCATAAATTCTAACGCAGAAGGAAACTATTGATGAATCTGAACTTCTACCATTATCCTTGCATAACCCAGAAAGGTTCTATGACTGGTTGCATCATCACATCTTATCATTTTCCCTATCAATCCACTGATCTTCCTTAAACACTCAGTACCCCAAAATTTGATATCAAGTCCATACAATTTCATCTAAATTGGAACAAACATCACATTGTGTTTAATTAGTTCACAATCAGGACTCCATTCTTTGACAATGAATAGCTTATTATCAAAAATGATATGTCCATTATTAACAACTTCCATTTGTTTTTCTTTTGTTTTAAAACGCACCAGAAAAATACCATTTGGGAGAAACGATATCTTATCAATACTATAAGACTGCCATACTCGTTTGACAAACCCAAATATCACACTACTTGGAGCGTGCGCGCCTAGTATATAGCAATACAGTGCTGAAGACCAATAAGAAATCTCACCTGCAACATCTTCATTAGACAGCTTGAGACTCAGATCCTTAGATTGATCATCAAGTCCAGTGTCCTCCTCCTCCTCTTGTTCACTATCTTCCAAAATCACATCCAGTTCCGACGAATCAATCGGGGAGAAGCTAAGATTAATTTTGGGCGCAGATCGAGGTGAATTATTCTTACTCGTACTTGCAACAGAAGAATCAACATGTTTTTGATTTTTTGTATTAGAATTAGAACTATTATAAGATTGAACCAGACGATTAGTAATTAATTTAGTATTATTATGGTTAGGGTTTCTATTTTTTGCCATTGCTAAAATAAAATCCCCAATTTAGAAATTTTTTGAGGATTCTCTCTCTACATTCTCTCTCATGAGAATTGCAGACCTCGTAACCTTTTTAATCGATATTCGTAAACGAGGTATGACCGTCGCATATTTATCATTTTATTTTTTTTAACAGCGTATACAACCGTCGTGAATCACCATAGGACCACCGTTGACCGTGACCTAGCCTAGGTTGTTGTGACCACCATGTGACCGTCGTTGACTGGTGTCACCATGGTGGTTGACCGTAAGTTCGTGTTTTGTGTCTGAGTTTAAGACGAGCGTGAATGGGTGTACGGTGAGTGTTAGGAGTAACGATGGGTATGGTCGTGTTCCTGGTGGTGAGGCGCAGCTAGGGGAGTCATCGTGGTGACCGGACTTGGTGGCTAGTGCACCGGTGGCCGGAAAGTCGAGAAAACAGGGGATTTGGGTGCGTCGCCTATCGAGGGGATTGGGGGTGTTAATGGGTATGGTTGTGATTGTGGTAACTAGGCGGTGATGTTGGTGGTGTTGTCGTGCCAGGGGGTGGACCAGAGAGGTTGTGTGGTGGTGGTGAGAAGGTGGAGTGCGTGTTGGTTGTGCGTGAGCAGAGGGAGTAGGGCACAGGTTTTCTGGCAGCATAGGGCGTGTTTGGGTGAGGTTGAGAGGTGGCTTTGATGGCGGTGGAGAGAAGAAGATGTTGGTGGTGGTGGTGGTGGTCGTTGTGGTTGGCGGCAAAGACGGTGGCGAGAGGGTGTTTTGGGGCGAGTAGGTGTCGGGTTTGTCGAGTGTTTGAGAGGAGTGTGTGTGTGTTTGAGTGTTGGTCAATTACGTAATTTGATTATATAATTAGATTACGTAATTAGAATGCGTAATTAACCTTTAACTAATTTAATTTAGTTAGTTTCGTATTTTAAATAATTGATATAATTAATTAATGTTTCGTAATCTGTTCTTTAATAATTAAACATAATTAGATTAGTTTGTAATTACGGTAATTATATGGTTTAGGTGACGAATTTGTGGAAAAGCACTTTTTACTTGCTTGCTTAACTGATTGTGCGGAGTATTTGGTAAAAGGTAGGATAATCTACTCAGCTGGATGGTTTAATGTGCTATATATGTTATGTGACGTTATTCGTTGGATGCATTTAATGGCTGGTTTAATTGTGATGCATATTATGTTGGCATTGGTTACGGTATGGATTTATGAGTGGTTATGGTGAGGATGATGATGATTATTGTACTGCCCCAAGCTCCGTCGCTACGTGATTCCTGAGTGAATGATGAATATTGTACTGCCCCAGGCTCAGTAGTTTGGTGATTCGCGAGTGATTGATTGAGTGGTCTCAGGCTCATGACATGGAGGAATTTGCGAGGATTGGCTCAATGTTGAGCATTGGCAATTGGCATTGATTGTGCATTACTATTTTGTGTTATCTACTGTTTATTTTATCCTACTAAACCTTTTGGTTGACAGTGTATTCGTGAACACCTGTGATAAACTATTATTGGGGCGCAGATTGATGGCAGGTTGAGATAGCTGACTTGGGAGTTCATGGGGAAGCGTGAGGATGATTGGCTAAGTCTACCTAGTTGTCTAGCTCAGCTAGTTGACGATTTCTATTTATTTCATATATTTTATTTTATTTCCACTGCGAGTAATTTAATCTTAATAACTCTGTTTCAGTTTGCTAAGTTGTAACGAGATCATTTAACTTAATTTCAATAAAGTACATTGGATTGCTATACTTTGTTATACATTGCCTCAGTAATCTGAGATTGTAACAGTCTTGTTTATTGGGAATGTCTTGCTAAAGGCTCCTAAATAAATGGGGGTGTTACAACTTTGTTGCATAAATCTCTAAAGTTATAGCCCAAGCAGCTATAACTTTGCTTTGCCAAGATATACTCATGCTTAATCTAAACATGACTGAACAAAAGATTAGGAGCAACAAATATATATTAAATCATAAACACTTGTCATTATCAAAATATAAACATACGACTATATGGTCCAACAACATTAATCAGTACTAATTCGGTAACGACGATAATTAGTTGATTCGTTGTTGTTGTTGACGGTAAATTCGTTTTTGAAAAATTCAAAAGTTGGAGCATATATTGAGGGAGGATAGAGTGAGGGGAAAATTAGGATGTTCATTATATACTGTCGACTTTATTTAGTACTTTGTCGACGTAAGCCCAACAACAGATCTCATAACCGTAAGACCCATGATCACCTTGCTCCTTACCGACCGAGAGCGGTCGCAATTTACCTACTGAAACCTTATTACATACTACCTTTAAATTGAGTAGTCTAAGGTCTATCTTATCAGTAAGATATATAAAAAAGATACCCATGAAGAGGGTGTGAGTTAGGAAACATCGCATTAGGAACTTAAATTTCTTATATAGTTAATAGTGTGATAACATATTTTTGGTTTTCATTTAGCAGTTTTTGTTGACATTATTTTAACACATATAATGATATAACATCACTGCAATTCTCTTGTCCACTCTTTTTGTGATCCTATTAAGTCAGATTCATGAATTAGAATAATTTGGCCGGTCTAAATTACATCCTTATTGCAAGGAAGATCCACTTAACAAATTTCAATGCAACTAATTCGACAAAGAACACACATTCCACACATATAATTTCTTAACATGAATCAACAAACCTCAAACAGAGGTCGGAGTTTCTGATTACAAGTTTAAGGGAATATGCAAAAAGACTTAGGGATCATGCATAGTTAGGGGTTGGGTTTTTTGAGCAAATGATGGGGAAGACAATGCTTTAATCCCACGCTCAGACCTGGAACTTTCCGCAAACAACATGCTTCTTTCGTGCATTCCTCGACTCTTCTCGTCTTCGTTGTACTCAATCATATAATAAGCCTCTTCATTAGCACTCTTTGAAGGAGGAGAAAACATACTGCCCCACTGCGGGAAATAAATCAAGGCAACTGGGAGAGTGCATGCAATGGTCATTACTCCCATGTATAAAAGACCATCGTGAGTGTTAAAACGACCGGTGGTAAAGAAAATGTATTGGGTCAACCCGGCTCCAATGTTTCCTCCAGCTCCAGTCATACCATTGATGATTCCCAGTGATCTTCGGGACACGAACGGGACAATCCCGAAAGTGGCCCCACAAGCGGCTTGGACACCGATAGAGAACAATACTAGTGCCACTATAGCCGTTGGTAGAGTACTGGCCGCACCAAGCCAAATGCAAAATAATCCACCTAAAGTTTGGAGAACCCAAAGGGTCCACAATCGTCCTCTCATGCCAAAGTAATGTGCACTCCAGTCTGACGCTAAGCCTCCCATTGGACGCGTTATAAAGCTAACTAATCCAAAACTACCTGCTACCAAACCCGCAGTATGCAAGTTAAGGTTAAACCTATTGACAACAACGACAACCGTATTAGTCACAATTACAATTGATAACTCTCTCTCTCTCTCTCTCTCTCTCTCTCTCTCTCTCTCTCTCTCTCTCTCTCTTCATTAGAAGCGAGAGGTGAAAAGAAATTATATGAAGAATGTGAAAGTGTAATACTATTATTCTTCATATAGTGGTATTAAATAATGTCATTTTTTTTTAAGTTATATGTAATTGTAACTTAAAGTCTAGATCTTAGATCAAAAATATTGTACTCAAGATTTCTCTTGAAAAGCCTTCAACTTGTGACACTTGAAACTATGAACTAAGTTCTAACCACAACACATCTCTTTGACGGACACCAATTTGTCGATAAATAAAACTTTTAGAAAGCTGATGATGGAGATTTTTTTTTTTTTGTTTTTTTGTTTTTAAATCTCTGTACGTCAAATCCTCATTTTCTTATTTTGTCACTTGAACAAATGAAATTATATTCCTCTAGAAATATTCTTTTTTTTTCCTATAAAATATGTTGTCCAAACAAATTCTTAAATAATCCAAACTCAAAGAGAATTAAATTGCAACAAAATAGTTGTAAATTGTAGCACTTCGTAATAGGGTTGTTACATGAGCAGTATCATTTTTCTAGATATCCTTCGACTCTTACTAAAGATTTTTTTTTTCTTCTCAAGTAATTTATACTATATCTTATTGAGCTGATGTTTGGTCAAGCTTTAAAAGTGTTTTTTTAACTGAAAAAGTAATAGCTAGGCTAAACACTATAAATTAAGGATATGCAAAACTCCTTTTAAAAAGTTAAAAATTGATTATTGTCCTCAAAAAGTAGAAGTAGATATTTTCTACTTCTCATTCTACATTTCACAAAACACCAAAAACCCAGCTATTGTGCGCTTTTTTGTTTTTTGCCTTAGCAACCCATTTTCCGCATATATGTTGTATTATCGTGTGCTCCATTTTTTGTCTTTGCTCAATTTTGTGCTTCTCTCACATACCCCTTGCTATAATCTTACTTCTATGATCTTATACTCCCTCCGTTTCAATGACTTGTTTACCGTTAATTAAAATATCCGACAAAGAATATAAAAGGTAAATAAATGAATGAGACGGAGTGAGTAACAATCTACAATATTATGGTGAATCGGTTGATCGGCTTCTCATCAATCATCATCCCCCACTTTCTGAAATTTTTTTATTTGTTATTGTTTTTTAGGCATATATAATTATAATTATTTTTGTCAAGATTTTCTGAATATTATACAGTAATTTTATTAGACATTAGTTTTTATTTGAATGATGATTCTACAATTAATAAAAAAAAGTTCGATGGAATTATTTAGCTAAACATACAAATTTTATTAGAAAACATTTTTACAAAAGTATGGCCAAACAATCAAAGTTTTTCCAAGAAGTAGCTTAAGAATAAACTCCTTCTAAAAAGGAAAAACTCTTTTACATAAGTAAGGTCAAACAGAACCTGAAACTCATTGATTCAGATAAGTGAGATGAAAAAGTGTTAAATCAAAGTAAAATATCATTGCTTTGATTAAGGGACTCGATATTTACGTACCTGATATTTATTTAAAAAATAAAATAGAAATACGGAGTACATAATTAGTTACAAGGTGATATGTAAAGTATTTATGTTGTAATTTTGTAACGAGTAAGTCTCTAAACACCAAATATGACACAATTAAAAAAAAAACTTTAAGTTGAGTTATTCTTATCTTAGCCTATTAGTATTATTAAAATAATGCTATCTCATTAAATGCAACTATATCATGATATTAATACTACACAAAAACTTCTGAGAGACGTTCTCTGAATAGCGTTATTGAGAGACCTCTCACATGATGGGGTGAGGGACCCACTGCTTTTTCTATTTTCCTATTCTGTCTCTCACTAAATTAGCGAGAGACGGTCTCTCACGAGACCTGCTGATACTATAATCAAGTTAGATGTAAAATTTAATTAAAACGTATTTACCTTGTAACAAAAATAGGTAAAAACAATAGAACACACGTCGAAAACGATATACGAAATTTTAAAATAATATTATCACTTTTTTATTTCTAATAAAAAAATACCTAAATTGTGCAATATATATTTTTATATGGGAATAGAAGATTTTATTCAGTATTGGCCTACTATGTGTGTCAATTTATATTTTTATGTGAGAATAAAAGATTGTAATCGTCATTTATTAGAATCTTCCCCCGATATAAAAGATTGGCAGTGTAAAAGCTTAATTAAATTGGCTCCGTATGAGTTCATTTTTTTGTGTCAATCAGTTAAAAGATTATTTTCAACTCGGGCCCATTTTTTTTGTCAATCAATTGAGCAGAAAAAAATTTGCAGCTCTTAATCTTTTAGTTTATTGGAAATTATCATTTCTCACTCATTTAAAAAAAATAGGAATAAGTTTAAATATTATAGGAGATAATTTATTCCACTATAAAAATAGAATCAAATGCAAAAAAACAAAATCCTGAAATCAGATTTTGTCTTCCATAATTGTTTTTTGGTGACTAATTTTGTCATCGACAAGAAGATTATCGTGTTCACGGTCTTCAATGTGTGTTATGGCTCCTAAAAGTCAACTATCTACATAGTATAAAAGCTGAGTCCTTTAAAGGATTTCTATTGGCTGATATTTTTTTGTTCTTTTTTTTCTTTTTTCCTTATGTGGGGACCTCCATGATCTCCATAGAATTAATTAGACTCAGAATACTCTCTTAATCTTATTTAGCTAAGATTAC
>VHZZ01011460.1:30798-47930 GCA_009801015.1 Silene noctiflora | reverse complement strand
GCTGGGTGTCGTTAGGCCTAGATGATAATTTGTGTCTACTAGTTTAACATCTATTTAAATATCAATTTGCATGTATGAACTGAACTTCCTAGACGACTTTTATTTTATTGTTTGCTTTTATATTTTCACTTTGCGTCAATCAACCAACCCCCATAACTTGTGACTAACCAAGGTAAAATTCTAACCATCACAACTAATTAGAAACCACCGCGCTCGTCGTGGATTCGACCCCTAAATACTACATTTATTTGTTTACCTAGGGTATTTTTGATAAGTGTGCGTCCACTCATCAGCCGCACACCCATATCACATTTACACATATAACATCAGTCACTTAAATCGCATCCAGAACACAAAACACATATCCCACCCCGAGGTTAATGACTTAAGCATATTGGGGCCAAGATTCTGGATCGAGGGCGCCTTCTCACCCCAAACCAAACATGGGGGCTCCCAACACACATACACCAGGTTCATTTTACTTGACACCCTACGTTCATTAGATTCATTGGTTACAGGTTCCAAAATCGTCTCTCTGATACCACTTTGTAACACCCCCACTTACCAAGGAGCCTTAACTAGGCCTTCCTTGATAACTAAGGGCGCTACCATCTCGGTTGCCCGAGGTAAGTATATCAAATAGACCATTCCAAAACATTTAATAAAACCATTTACATCTTAAGAGGAACCAAAAGGTACAACTCAACTTTTACAAAAGAAGAAAGATACAACTGGTGACACTACTAGCGTTTAAAGATTGACCCTACGTCAGGCGACCTTTCCAACCCAGCAGCTACACCAAGACAACATCCAAACTAAACCTGAAAGTCACACTGCTCACCATCCCCGAATGGTCACCACAGTTTGAAAACAATAAACGGGGTCAGTCAGCTGCATAACTAACACAATTTATAAGCAACCATACAAAGTAATCTACAGTAAATCAAAAATCCTCTAAACTTCAGAGTAACCGGTAATCGAGTACACACCAAGATGTATAGCCCTGCCAAATTACCCATCGCAACAGGTAATCCACACCGCCAGTGGGGACCGTAGCCTTACCACCAAAATCCCCGCTCATCGCAACGAGGAGCGAACCAAGATCATTAATGTGCACATCCCCCTTATGACGGGAGCCACAAGAGGCGAATATGGGGTTGGAACCATCTCCCGAAAATGGCTCCACAGCAACAACCAATAACCAAAACAATAAATCTCAACTAAACATAAACCATAAAAGACCGTCACATTACACCGTATATTAATTATACAGCCAACTGAGTAGGGAAACCCTACCTTCATTGATCATCATCACACACATGCACATAGAAGACCGCTACCGACGCCTACAACAACGATATGACCTGATTACAAACGACCATAACCTCAGCCAAAAATCCACAGATGGTGACAATGACTTACCCTACTCGATTGACGAACGACTAGACCGAAACCGATGCGCACCTCTACTCCCATGGTGGTCTCCTAGGTGAAGGCTCAGGTAGGATGGAAGGAGGTAGAGGGAGAAGTAGTTCTGCTTTTAGGTTTTGCGAAAAAGAAAGAAATGAAATAATTTTAGGTTTCGACTTCCGCGTAACGTTATATTATGCTGCCACTCATGCACTCAGTCGAGTATTAGCATACTTCGAGTACACCGCACTCGGCCGAGTGACACTTACTAGGTCGAGTACTTGTTCTCGGTTGCTATATAGCTCTAAGTCTGTCATTACCAACGGGTCCAACTCGGTCAAAGGTACCTACGGTTAGTCAACGAGTCCACCAATAGGGCGGGTATTACATTTTATCCCAATGAAAGATACTTGGAGTAGGATTCAGTTGGCTAATGTGTATAGGAAGAATATGGTACGACAACATGGGGGTACCAAAGGATATTGTGTCATATCGTGATGCAAGGTTTATTTCTCGATTTTGGCAAGAGTTGCAGGAACTCATGGGGACTACTTTAAAGATGAGAACAACATTTCACCCTACAACAGATAGACAAACTTAAAGGACTATTAAGACCGTGGAGGATATGTTACGGGCATGTGTGAGGGAATTTGGTGGTAGCTGGGAAGATCGGTTGGATTTGATTGAATTTTCTTATAATAACAACTATCACACTAGTATTGGGGATGACATCATTTAAGTCACTCTATGGGAGACGGTGTAGGAGTCCCGTTTATTGGGATAATAGCGCTGAAGTTGTGGTTTTGGGACCGTAAATGGTGTAAGATATGGTTGAACAAGTGCATTTGATTCGACAAAAGATGAAAGCGGCCCAGGATCGGCTAAAGAGCTATGCGGATTTACATCGTAGAGACATTGAATTCCAGGTGGGTGACAAGGTTCTTTAGAAAGTGTCACCTATGTGTGAAGTCATAAGGTTTGGCAAGCGTGGGAAGTTGAGCCAGAAGTTCATAGGACCTTATGAGATTTTGGATCGGGTACGAAAAATGGCTTATCGCGTTTATTTTGGTCATGTTTTGGGTTACTTGTTCATCTTTTGGGGTTATGTGTTGGTTTAGTTGGTGTTGTTTCGAGTTGTGTGGTATAGGGATAAGGGAGTTGTGTTATCTTATGCAGATGTGAGTGTGAACTTCGAGGACAAAGTTCGTTTTTAAGGAGGGAAGACTGTAATACTACTAAGTTCTGTACGTCGGGTACTCGGTCGAGTAGGTGGCACTCATCCGAGTACGTTCTGTGGGGTGTTTGACCAGGCTTCTACCTAGGGGCCACCCGATCGAGTTGTGTAAGTACTCGGTCGAGCAGCTAGTACTCGGTCGAGTATCGCGTACTCGACCGAGTGTCCGGTCTATTTCGGGTTATTTCTGCTGTTTTATTCGAATGATAAGGAAGTTATATATTTCGCTAATCACGTCTTTAAACAGTTTCAGAAACCTAAAAACATTTCTAATCTTCTCCCTAATCATTCTAATCACCTTCTAGCATCTCTTGTGTTGTTTGTCAAGCAATTGGAGACCGTAATTCCGTTATCTACCGCATTAGTAAGTGATTATCATCTCTAATCAGTTTATTGCATGCTTTTGATTAATACTAAGTAAACCCTAATTTCATTAATTAAGGGGAATGGGTTAATTAGGGTTTATCTTGATGTTAGTATTATTGTGTATGAATGTTAGGTGAGGATTTCGTAGAGGAGCATTTCTAGCTCGCCGTTATTGCTTGTTGATCGGATTCGTTAATCATGTAGGGTTTTCCTACTCAGTTCTCCGTATGATTGATTATGAGTTGATGTGGTGTTGTATGATTATCATTGATATGGAATATTTGTGATGTTATTGATATTGGTAGTGTTGTTTGTGGAGCCATTGTCGGGAGATGGCCTTCACCCCCATGTTCGCCCCGTGTGGCTCCCGTCACAAGGGGGATGTGCACATTAATGATCTGGGATTCGCTCGTTGCGATGAGTGGGGCTTTAGGTGGTATGGTTGCGGTCTATCACTGGTTGGGGTGGGTTACGCTGTTGTGATTGGTAACCTGGCAGGGCTACTCACTACGGTGTGTAGTCGTGTCCGGGTTTCGGTTCGGACACTTATTCTTGGAGTTGGAGATGGTTGTTTGTCCAAGAACTATTGTATTAGTTGATGTTAATTGGTTGTCTTATGATTGATTGTATGGTTGACTAACCCTTGTTGTTTTCCCAAACTGATGTGATCCATTGGGGAATGGTGAGCAGGTGTTTAGCAGGTTTGGATGACTAAGCTTGTGTGAGACCTGGATGGGACGTTGTTGAGTCTAGTAGATTCGTTTAGCTTCCGCTGAGTTTAGTAGACATTTGTTATTTGAGGACTTTGTATTTCAGTTTTGGATATTGTAATCACTTTAAATTTTATCGTGCTTAAATGTATGTTTCTTTATTGTCTATTTGATATGTACTACCTAGGGCAATCGAGATGGTAACGCTCCCCTGTGCTAAGGTAGGTCTTGATAAGACAATTTGGTAGATTGGGGTGTTACAGGTCGGGTCAGTTCGGGTCTCTCATTGTTTTCGGGTTAATTCGGGTCATGTCATTTCGGATCTCGGGTCTAATTCGATATGTTTTTTAGGTCATTTTCGGATTAAGCGGGTCGGATTATTTCGGGCCGGTCATTTTCAAGTCAATGAATAAGAGAGAAAAGTCATTTCAAGTAATTTCAGTTCAATTAGAGTTATATTTTGTCGAGTCATTTTCGAGTGAGATGGTTTCGGATCGGATCATTTTTGGCTCGGGTCAGTTACGGGTCAAGATAGCTCGAGTCATGTTCGGGCTGGGTCGGGTCAAATCGGGTTTCGGTTAACATTCAGGTGATGTAGTTTGGGTCAATTTTAAATCTCAGGTCAACCTTTTCAAGTCAAGTCATTTGAATCGGGTTGATTTTGTCAGGTGTACATCCACCATTAATCTATACAATGGAAGTATGAAACCAATAGGTATATAGAAACAACCCCACATTTTAAAAATCCTAAAACCCCACGTTATATAGAAACAACCCCACATTTCCCCGCTTTGAATTAGGGTTTATTGTTTGAATCACCATTTTTGGCGAGCAAGAAGAAAGATGAAGGTGATCGCAGCTTACCTGCTCGCTTGTTTGGGTGGCAATGCCCAACCTTCTTCCGCCGATGTCCAATCCATTCTTAACTCTGGTTTTTACATTTCCCCCTCTTTTTCTTTCTCATTTTCTTTTTATTTTATGCTTATTAATTCACATATATTGTAATCTTTTTTTATTTCATTATTATCGTAAAGAAATGGGTGCATTTTGGTGTTGATGTTATACTTCGATAGTTCAATTTTGATTTTTGTTTTGTTTGATGCGTTAGTACAATATGATTCTGATTTTTAGAAGATGGTATTTGCTTTAAATCATTGTCCAATCGGATATCCGGTTTTCTAAATCTCCTTTTTTAGTATCCTTATCCGGTACATTTTTTCCGCATATACGGAAACGGTATCCGGTTTTCAGCTTCACTTATGTAATTTAATATTTTTTTTTTTCTTTTCTATGTGTGATTGTTGGTTTTTTAAGGAACTTAAAAGTGTTTTAAAAAGTTATTAAGAGTAAATAACTTATAAAGTTTAATACTAATAAGGTTTAATCACCAACATATTGGTTATTTTGTGATTTATGTATATATTTTTATATTTTATTCTAGAAAAAAGGCAACCGTATCGGATACCGTATATCCGGTTTCATATTTTGCCGATCCTTATCCGATACGGTTTTTAAAGAACCGTATCGGATATCCGGAAATTCGTACCTAATATCCGGAAATCCGTATAATTAAATTCGTATAGCGTATCTGATATGTATAATAAAATCGTATCGTATAATTTTGCTCAGCCCTAATTGTAATATACAAAGTAATGTGTTATTTGAATGGGGTTATACAAATTTTATTACTATTAAGTGGTGTACACTATCTTCATACACAAATTCTTAGTCTTGAAAAGTCAAAGTAAGGTGTCATAAACAAGATACACACATATTTTTTACCTTAACCTCAGAGTCACAGTAATGAGTAAAGTGTCATAAACAAGACATACTGATTTTCCGTGAGCTGAAATGTTTTTTGTTTTTTCTCGAGCTAATAAATCTTTTTTCCTTCCTAATTTTTTGCAGGACATGGGTTTCAGTCTTTTTGATTGAGAGGATTGGAATATCTCAGACATTTAGCCATTTATCAGGTGTAGTTAGGCCTTGATGTTAGTTGGAATCAAATTAGCATCTAGCAAATTTTGTTGCCAACAGTTCATTGAGTATTTGAATCTAATTAATGTTGGATGTCCAATTGTTGCGGTATCTCTTCAATGATATATTGATATGGTTGTTCTTCCATTTGATATATAATTTACATGTCTGCCGTATGGGATTGATCTCGATTGCAGTGGTTGTGGCTTGGACTTTGGAATAGTGTGCCGGTACCAAGCTAATTCATGAAGTGCCAATTTCAATGGAATTCCTGCCGAATATAGGAAGCTTTTCTATCACATGAACCTTAGATAAGTTGATAAGAAGAATTAAACAAGCACTATATCCTTTCACTAAATCTAACTGTCTCTGTTATGGGAATATCAGATTGTGATTTTTGATTTGCCAACTCTTTCACTTCACCGGTTCACCCCATTTACCAGTTACCATGCCTTTCTCTCAACCACCCTAGCATGGCTCCAAAACGTCTAACTAATTCATGCAATATTAGAATCAAAGTAGCTTTATCTATCCCATAAACCTTAGACAAGAGGATATGAAGAATTACGTATCAAAGTAGCAATCCTAAAATTGAATGAAATTTCATCTTCTCAAATAATACCCTAAAGTGTTTGGTTTAATTTAATGTGTAAGGGAATCATCACCACAAAAACCAACGTCCGCCACCTTCACCGCCATCAGCCACCACCTATAACCTCCTCTACACCGGAACCACCACAACCCAAGGCAGCATCGACGCCCTAGCAGGCTAGCATTGCTCCTCCACCTGTGATGTTTTCCCTTTACTAGCATTGCCCCATTGCTATCCTTTCTTACCTCCCACCAAAAATCCCCCTAAATCTTTCACTGAATTTAACTTTATGGAAAAAAAGGATTACGCTTCTGATGTATTACCTTAAACCTTTTTAGTTATTGAGCATAAATGCATTTTTTTTCCGAGCATACTAGAGTTTATTTGTATAGTTATTTTTATAGTTTTTTAGCCTTTTAGTTCTTGCATACATACATTTTTTTTTCTAAGCAACTTGAATTTATATATGTATAAGTTTTTGAGCAATATTGTATTTTTTTTAGTTTAATGTTTAAGTGAACATGCTCAAAACTTTATACTAAAACTCATAATATTTTAAACAAAACTCAAAAATTTTATTATAAAACTCAGAAAGTACACAATCAGATGTACAACATCTGATGTTAGTCTATGAACTGCTCCTTTATTTATTTATTTTTTATTTTTTTAATTTTTTGATAAGGTAATAAAAGTAGATTGATCCCCTAAGGTAGGACTAACATATCTCATCATTTTGAATAATAGAGGTAAGTTAAAGCCACCGGTTTTCAAACCACCTCAAAAGAATAGGACATGAATGTCCAATATGAACTGTGCCTTTATGGATCGTGCTTTTAAATTTACCAACTCTTTCATTTTAATCCCATTTACTACGCCTTCCCTCCAACTTCTTTTAAAATAATAAAATGAACTCACCTAACCTCATATCTCAATCAAAAAACTTCTTTCATCTTCATCCCACCCATCACGCTTTCCTCACCACCATCCTAGCCCGTCACCAATGCACCTAACCTCATTCCAGGAGACCCTAACCCTAAGAAAACACTTTACACCAAATAACTTCACTCGTGCCTTGAAGACCTTCCTTCCCCAAACCAAATACTCCATAACTATTAGGGGATTTGCAGGTGAAAGAGGGTTTCAGGGTAGGGTGGGTTTTCGTTGGTGGAGGTGTCTTTCGAGGGTAGGAACGGGTTTTCAAGGTATTAGGTATCATATTCCAATTTTAAGGATGGCTATCTCATGGAGGGTGGGGTCGAGGTTTTAGGTTGAGATGATGTCGGTTTTCGCTGGTTCGGACTAGGGTGCGGCAATGGATCATAGTGTGGGGATGATTGGCTGCAATGACAATGAGTGAATCAGGTCGAGTAGAAGATGAAGCAACCCTACCCTATTTGCATTTGCCTTTATGAAAAAAAATAAAAAATAAAAAAACACTTACATTTTCAGGGAAAAAAAGATAAAAAAACAATAAAAAAACAAAGCAACATGTTGGTTGATACGGATGGATTACCAAATAAGAGTTGCTATATAAAAATGGACCATTAAAATCTCATTCAACTCAATAATGCAATTCCTGTAAAACTGAAATCATTGTCAATTCTAAATGCACAGTGTATCAAGGGTTTGTGAAGCATAGACCCAGAAACTTATTATGCTGCATATTTCCAGGATCAAACCACACAAAATGATGTAGTTTTGTACTTAGTAGCAATAAAGATGTCACACACTAAACGGTTCCATGTATATTTCTTGGATATTTTCAAATCTTAGAAGCAAAGGTGAGACCTTCCTTGGACAACTGCTCTAAGCTCTCAGCTTTCGGCTGGACTCTTGCAACCTTTGCAATGGCCTTGTTCTCTTCCGGGCTTCCGCTCTCCAAGAACACCCCAACCACCT
Source organism: Silene noctiflora (assembly GCA_009801015.1). Classification (NCBI taxonomy): domain Eukaryota; kingdom Viridiplantae; phylum Streptophyta; class Magnoliopsida; order Caryophyllales; family Caryophyllaceae; genus Silene; species Silene noctiflora. Next base: position 39,742 of record VHZZ01011460.1, on the reverse strand, counting down.
TTCCGTCTTTGATCCAGTAGGATCCAAACTTGTGCTCTGCTGATGCTGGGTCATTGTCACCGAATATGACAGCATCTCCCACATTGTCGCCGTAAAATTGCCAGGATAGATCAAAAGAACGGGAATAGAAGTATGGTAGGTAGTCATATTCTTCGATTGTCTTTCCCCCTTGATTAGCTATAATAGCCTGTAAAGACAATTAAAACAAATAAAATTATCAGACATTAAAAAGGTACGGTTGAGCCACACTCGATAAAGCAAAACAGTCCCAACACGAGTGGCCCCAATGCAAACCTGAAAGGAATAGGACCGACCCAATCTCAAATAGCTTTATATGAACTGATTGACTCGCACATACCCGAAAGGACCGACAACAGTGCATCCAGAATGAGCCTACCCCATAACAAACCCGACTCAATGGACATGATTCTCAGGTATTTCCCTGATCAGGGGAAAGGAAAAAGGATATCCTAAAGCACAAAATAGAGCTAAGATCGAGCTTTCTACCTTGTGCTTCCATTCCATCCTTCCTGGTTGCAAATGCGAAGGCAACCCACAAGAAAGAAAGAACATGGCAAACAGAAAATGAAAAAAAAAAAAAAAAAAAACCTACTGTAGGCTATTTTCTATGTTCTGAAGGTGTAGGTTCAGTTTGGGAATATTAAATGTAAATTTATCAATATTACTGTTGTCCTTAACCATGATCGAAAATCAATTAAAAGTTTAAAACAATGGCTCAATAGGAGGGGATTGGAGGATAGCACCATTACCTTAGCGGCCTGCTCAGCTGATTTACGGGCATGATCAACATGTTCAACTCTTCTGGTCTCACTATACAATTTCATCGGAAAGGTAGCAACATCACCAACAGCATACACATCAGGGACGCTTGTCTTAAAGAATGCATCAGTCTGCAATAAACATGCCAGAAGTCGAGATCAATTATAAATTACTCCGTACAAATTTAGGTCACTACATCTAATAAGGTTAAATAACACAGAAAGTAATCCCCAATCCCCCACCATAACATTATACCCGGGCCGCAAAACTGCATTGCTACCACTTTGTAAACATTGTGACCACTACCATGACGAAGTTTTGAGGGAGTATGGGCTGAATTAGAATGCAACAAAAGAAATCTAGCTGTGATGGCGGACTCCACACACATGTAAAAAAGAAAGCAAAAGAAAAACCAACCTTAATCCCGCCTTTCTCCTCCTCAACCTGACCCTTAAAGAGTGTTGTGAGAGGCCTTCCACCAACACCAACCACAACTATATCAGCTTCCAGAACCCGGCCATCCTTCAGCTTCACTTCCTTCACCTGCATTTAACACAACAAATCATCATCGTTTACATTTAACACAACAAATCATCATCGTTTACATTTAACACAACAAATCATTATTCGGACATTCAGAGCACCACTCAAATGTTCCTAATATGGTAAACTAGGACATTTTATGAAATAAACTTTCACCAATGCTTACCTCCTTTTTATCATTAGAGCTGAATCCACTTGCTACTGTTCCTTTTATAATTTGGATTCCCTTGTTAGCATAATAACCCTCATAAAACTTAGCTATATCAGCTGTAAACAGACGAGGCACTGCAAAATTTTGACATAGGATGGATCAATCAATCATTCTCACTCATTGCAAGACGTTATTATCAAAGGTACATATAATTAAGTTAGGAGACTGCCATTGCAACTCTTTAAAGTTTAATCCAGATAAGTGTGTATTAATAAGCACAGCATCTGACTTACTGCACCAGGGCTCAGGATAAACCATAGTAACGTCCAAATTGTTGATTTTCAATGCTGCACTAAGCTCAAGGCCAATATAACCTCCTCCAACAATAACAGCTTTTCCATTCTTCTTTGCTTTTATTGCTTCCACTAGCTTATCCGCATCCTCAATTTCTCTCAGATAGAAGATGTTCTTTGCATCAGCTCCTTCCACACCAAAATCTGTCAATCTGATGACCTGCAGACATTTTCAAACATAAGCATTACATCGACGGGTGGATACCTGTGATATTATTTTGTAAGAATAATTTCAACTTCACAAAACTTACACTTGAACCAGTTGCGATGACCAAAGTGTCATATTTAAACTTTTCACCAGCTGCACTTGTAAGAGTTTTGGAAGACAGATCAGCTCCAGCAATACTTGTCTTCAAAATCAATTCAATTCCTGCAGCATATACAAAATTACAAATATCCAATAATGACCCAAGTGAATGATAATATTGGTGATAACAAGCAATTAAGTCCTAGGTTGAACAATGTTGAACAATACTCTACATGGCACGATGGGAATCGTAAATACTTCGTACTCAAGTAAAAATCACACTTAGCATCATTAGCTTTTTCACAGACACATGTCACAGGGTAGAGTGGTAGGCCATAATTTTGTTTTAAAATCATCTAGAGAGGGATGGCTAGCATAATTATTCCTCAACTCTGACTTAGTTCTCTTCCTATCACCGGATAACTCTCATCTTTGTTCTTATGTTTCCTTACTTGACCTATTTTCTCAGTATGCCCTCTAAAGTCTAAACCCTCGTCAAACTGAAGTAGCAGTTCAAAATCAGCACAGGAGATAAAGTGAATGCCAACAGTAGCATATATGACACTCAATGTAGGCTATGAAACTGGGACGCTATTTAACAGAGTACATAAATCAGTCACAGATGAAAAGTACTGCTTGGCAGCTTTGTTAAAGGTCACCAACAAGTTATCAATTTCAAGTACACTATCACAAGCCTTCATGATTTGTGAAAAGAACTATAAAGCATTAGAAAGAAAATCTCTTTGAGAACTATCTATTCAAAGAGTCTAAAAGAGTTGCATCTGCCAAAAACTGATTTAGAAGGGACAAGCCTGCAATACCGTTTTCCTTATACCACTCGGGAAGAAGTCGTTCTCCCCCACTCCCTACGCAAACATGGAACCCAGGAAGTCTAGCAGTACCTGCAAAACACAATTTCCTTTGTTATCGCAACCTTATGGAAGTGTTCCCCAATTCATCTACATTTGATCTTTTAGCTAATTATCGTCCAACTAGCCCTATGTATTCAGCGGCCAAGGTTTAAAGAAAAAAAACATAGGTAAAACAACAGAATAAGAGTTTAAAATAATTTATCAGAAACTATCACATGTATCAGCTGTCTACAGCCCACAGCCATGTTTTCCAACAATGGTAATAGATTACGGTATCTGCCTCGAGTACAGCAACAGCCGCCCAGGGGCGGACCCAAGGGGGGGGCCCGGGTGGGCAGGTGCCCCTCATGAAGTTTCAGAAATAAATATTTACATGTATCTATAATACACACTAATTTAGTGTGGCATAGTTGGTAGAAGTGTTAGAGTTTGATTTAGGAGATTGGGGATCGATTCCTACTACTTACAAAATTTGATAAAATTTTTTGGTGTAATTTTTTGGCTATTTCAATTCAAATAAATATGAAAAAATTGCTTGATACATGAATTGAACCTGTGACTTTCAGATAACTTACCAAATTCTAAACCATTGAACCACTTGCATTTCTTTGTTAAATTTAAGTATTAAAGTGTATTATATTCTACAAAAGAGGAGTATTATTTTTACATATATTTAGAATTTTAAGTATTTTAGAGAAAACATTATCTTTTAAAAAACGATATCTATAGAACCAATTATTTTTTCATTGTTTTACTTGTATATAATAACTAATTTAGGAAAAAAAAAATCAAAATATAAAAATATTGTCTTAGACGCGCGTAAATATTCGTGTCAAAAAAATTTTAGTGCCCCCCTAGCACTAAATTCCTGGGTCCGCCACTGCAGCCGCCTACTATGTCGGTTAAATGTGATTTACCTCATCCTTTTACATGAGTCAGATCTTTCATGTTGGCCTAGTACAGGTTATCAGCCCATGATAAACCCGATCAGTCAAATTAGGCAAGCATCAGCAAGATCAGTCATGTGTTTTTTAAGGGTTCATTATTATATTGACCGATAGTTAATAGGTTAATACCATGGTTGCTTTTAATAATCCAAGTATTAAGATTCTCATTAAGGCTACAAGTCACGTAGTTACGAATTACTAACAACAGAAAAACAGGCTTAAACGCACTTATCATATTCGTTACAAATGGAAACAAAGACAGGCTACTTTTGGCTATGGAATATGATGGAACTGGACAAATGGTTCACTCCCTTGCATCCAATTCATTCTACCATTCACTTGATGGAGGTCAAACTTAAACTTTGCAATATCAGACTAACGCATTTAGATCTATTATGGGGAAAAAAAAAAAAAAAAACTTTTATGTGTAGAAAAAAAAGTCATGCGTAAGTGAAAGTTGCGATCAAGGTGTTGTCCCGAAAAACCACCCAAAAGGCCAAAAGTGAATGGGTAGAAGTGCTTGGATGGGAGAGAGTATGTTCTTTATATTGTATAAGATCAAGGGGAGGGGGGTCATGGGGTTCAATTGAACCCCCACTGACAAGAGATAAAATCTAAAAAGTATAAGATTAGTATCCATATACAGTAAGTAGCACAATGGTAAGCTGTTCTAACTGGTTTTGCAATGGTGTTGAGTTCGAACCCAGTTGTTTAAATTCATTTATAACATTTTGTTGGTTATCATTTTTTTAGTTTACTATTAATTTCATTTTTGTTATTAAGTCCAATGTTTAAATCAAGTAACTATATATTTGTTAAGTATTTTTGTTGCCTTTTTTAACCTTATATTTTTCATACTTCCAAAAGTTGGATTGTTAATATAGCGATTTTGACTTAACAAAAATTATATACATAAAAGTCGAACCCCCATTAGAAGAATCCTAGAATCGCCCCTGTATGTTAGCTAGCACGAATTGATAGAGATTTGATTATTAACCAACTTAACGAATATGGACTAAAGTACTACATTGCGGCATTTTAAATACAGAAGGCCAGAGCCGTAATGCAGTTCGTCTCACTTACCCTCTGGAAAAAGGTATGCTTTGCTGAGGGCTGGGCGCTCATATGGAGCTACCTGAAAAGAACAAGTCACACTTGTTTTATTTAGTGATAGAGCGTAGCTGTAAGAACACACCAAAGCAAGGTAATGTACCACTACACAATAGCACAAAATGAAACATCACAACCACATAAAGGGCAATAATAGATCGAATATCAAGTTGCCCGCACCACCCATCAACCACAAAATTTACATCTCTGAGACAATTTAAGAGAGCATGCTCCAATAAAATCAGCATGCCAAAGTAGCTAATAATAGATAGTCTATATACAGAATGAAGTAAGAGCAAAAATTAATACAGCGACATATACTCTCGATGAACAATAACTGAACCATTGTCACTGATTACAAAACAATCCCTATTCAACATACCGCTTCTGCAGAGATGATGGCTAGTTCCCCTGGCTGAATACCCTGTTTAATAAACTCTCTGGCAGCGTAGCCCTGAAAAGAAAAAGATTAAAGAAACAAAGCTGAGTGAAGTTGAATAAGAGAAAATTTTTATCAGATTGAACAGAAAAGAAGAAAGAAAAACACAGATTTCCTGATCCAGACCAGGCATAAATTTTGGTCACTAAGGAATGTGCCGATTTCTTTGGACTGTAATTCACTGAAAAAACATGTTTGTTTATATTAATATGCACTTTTCGACATAATTTTTATGTTCCACTTGAAACTTTTACATTCGTTCTCCAGACAATGATGTCAATATCTATATACCAATAGCAAAAGAAATCTAAGTGAACAACTGAGTTTTCTCTATGATGATTATCCTAAACGACTTCTTATCACTTGAGATCACCAAATGTCTAATATGCTTCAAAAACCAAAGCCTCATCCCAAAATGAAATGGAGTTAGCTAGCATGAATCATCGATGTGATATAGGACAACAGGAACAAGTAAATAAAAGAGAAATGAAAAGACATGAAGAACATAAAACATAAGAAGGAAAGCACACACTGGAATTGTAAGCCATTTTTACGCTGTTTCCATTATATAACACGGCAGATTAATGTCAGTTTGAAAATACATAGACACATCTAAAACAAGGACTGATAACGAAAAACGAATAGAGTTGCATCGGCTACTTCATAATTCAGCATAGACAAGGTTTGATGAGTCATTCAGAATTCATTATATATCAAGGCTACATTCTCCATTTCTCCATTTGTCCAATGATTTGTTTGCCTTTTTTATTCTTTGTGGGCTGGTATTTTAATCAAAGGCGAACAAATGATTGGGACGGAGGGAGTATAATAATAATAATAGTATTTGGCTCTGTCGGAGAGGTTTAAATCATAGGTAGTCATTTGTTTACAATTTTTTATTCATCGAGATATTTTAATCAAAGTTAAACTGATTGGGACGGGATGGAGGGAGTATTGTTCTACGTTTCTAGTTTATCGATCAAACCGAATTTCAGGAGCCGATAAATATCAAAAATTCAACCACACAAAGTAGCCGGACAAATTATGTGTTTGATTTATGGAGGCCAAAAAAGCCGATTCATCGACAAATATTTCTCACGTTTGATTAGTTATCTACAAATAATTACATAAACATAATGAAATTCAGATCAGAATTAAAAGCATGAAAATGAAAAAAAAAAAAAAAAAAGTAATAGAAGAAGATGAAACGAAAAAGAAGGACATACACCAGCGACGCCACCACCAAGAATGATGTATTTGAAGTGTTTTTCCGCCATGGATGAATGATGAATGATGAATGATGATTGATGAATTTGTTGTTCGTGGATCCAACAAAATGGTAAGAAAGTTGAGTGGAATTTGTTTGTGGAGAGAGAAATATATTCGGAGTTCTACGAGAAAAGTGGATTAGGTATTTAAGTCTGCCTTTAAATTAGTTTAATTTAATGTAGAAAAATAAATAATAATTGTAGTCGTCGAAAACAAGGATAAAAAAGGAATTAAATTATGATATTGATACGGAGTTGATGTAATCCGTGATACCATGGAAAAATGTGTCCATGTTCATTGGTTGACCGTTGATTGGTGACTGGTGAGTGATTCAACTGCGTTTGGTGGATTTGTCTTCCAAGTGGATCTTTATTGACCGTCTTTTTGAGCTGTTACCGTGTTGCCACGAGTATGCTATGTAGTAGGTCAGTAGGTGGAGGTGGTCAACACTCAACACTGCTGGTTGACCTTGTCCCATTTGCCTCTCGGCTCTCATTTTTTCCGATTTCTTGGACCCGTCCAAACCCTGCGCCCAACCCACTCTAGAATACGGTTGAACTTCGTCAACCCGTATGAGGAAAAATGGAAGTGGATTAAGTCGGATCGTATCGCGTACCGGTCCACCGCGCCTAGAGAAGAAAATGTGACAGCCCAAGTACAAGAAGTTGGGCTTCGAGTCGTGCCAGTTAATTGAAATGACATTCGTGCATGTCTTTCACTTCAGCCTTATTTCTTTCTGCGTACCAAGCATGTTAAGCACAAGCAGACCATGTCGTGACTGAGCTAGGCATGGACTTCTTTCTCAAACTTCTGCCCATGGCGTGTCATGTTGTGTTGGATCATGTCAATCCCTTGTCGTGCTAAAATGGGTCGTTGAGCGTACCAACCCGGCGACCCGCGTGCCCACTTTCATCTCTACGTAGGGACGAGGCCACAATTTTGTTTTTGGTGTAACAAAACAGTACACACATGAAGAGTTTTAAAATATATGAATTACATAAAATGTAGATTACAATTTTAACATAGATTATTCGACAAGTTCTCATATTCATATACTCACTCACAATTTCATCTATCGTAACTTTCAAAAATACATTATGTCCAACAAAAGTTATTAAATTACCGTTCAATCTCCATCCCCATTTACGCAATTTATTTTTGATGAATCTCATAATTGAATTGTTATTTCCACTGTTGTTATCGACTGGAAGAATCAACGCAAGCTTCAAAAGCATGTAAACTGCGTCAAATACTTCTTTGTCTACAAATTTCCGGAAAAGCTCATTAAGACATTTAAGATTTCAAAATATATTATCACTGTGAATATCATACTCAAACGTATGTAATTGACATTCAAAAAAATAAGTGCTTGTTAGAAAATTCAAAAGGGTAAAATTCAACAATTCGAATAAGCTTCTGACTATCAAAACAAGAATAGATCTCGAGGATTAAAGCATGACGTACATATAAGGAATTTCTTACTTGAATCGACAAATCGATTCTCATTCTCGTGTAAAACTTGATCGATAAGGCATAAATAAACCTCCACTCGGAAATGATGAAGATTTTTCACTTCTGGTCGGCCACGTCTATGTCTTCCTGGAATAACATATGAAACATTCATACAAGGAACCTCAATGTCATGCTTAGAGCAAAATTCACTAACCTTTTTCATGTAAGAATTTCATTATTCGTTATCTCTCCTTTATTGCAAAAGTTTATTTGTTATATCCACAAGCCTAATAGCATTAACAATATCTAGCTCTTTCCTTTGTAAAGACGAGTTCAGTTCTGAATCTTTACCATTAGATGACCAACAAAAATAAAATCAAGCCTTCGCAAAACATATTAAATTGATTTTGCCTTTATATTGTCAGTTTATGTAGAAAACTCCCTAATAACATTGACGACACCAAGAATAACATAATACACTGTAAGCACATTTAAAATAGTTTTAATGCAATAAAATAAAGAACGTGAAACTTCAATAAGTCTCCTCTAGGATTTCTCTATAAGGGTCTCTTTTAGCTTCGTCTACATTTTTTTCCTTGATTTTGAAGGTTTGTCTCTCTGTTTCTTTTCGTTGAAAATCGTTTTTACGTCTTTTTTTCGCTCTAATCTCGTTGTGGGGCTTAGGATGATTCATTTTCCTTTTGATGAATGAGAAAGGGGGTTCGAGTCGTAATAATGAGAAAGAAGTGGTGGTGGTGGCGGTGGTGGTGGTGGTGGTGTG
>VHZZ01011458.1:37212-47963 GCA_009801015.1 Silene noctiflora | reverse complement strand
CAACCATCATAATTATCCCCTTAATGATGCAATTAACCACTAAGCATGTTATAATGCAAATGCTTCATTCATGTGAGTCTAATTATATCATCAACGACAACATATACAACATCCATATTATTGAAATCGAGTAGGATTAACCTAAGTTTTAGTATACTCCATAAGCTAGTCCAAGACAACAAGAATTCATCTCATAAAACCGTCTCATCCTACAATAATCACATAATAACTATCATAATAGATCCTATATTATAATACTAATTAACCTCTTATTATTACCCTTTAAGTACTCATTACACTAATTAAAACCACTAATTAATCATCCCCATGAAAACCCCCAAATTCTAGGGTTAGGATAAACAAAGGAGAAAAGTGGAATTTCAACTTACAATGATAGATCGGAAGCTAGGTAGAGGTTTCATCTTCAAATACAAGCTTAAAAGTCATGGGAGAGGCTTAGGGAGCATTCTAGAGAGAGGGGAGAGTGTTTGGTTGAAGGAGGAAGAATATATGAAATGATTTGGATTTTGGATTTTGGATAAGAAAGTGATCTAAATTGAGTTATCGCGGGTTCTGTAAGCCTCACTCGGTCGAGTAGAGAGTTCACTCGACCGAGTGGCACATACTCGATCGAGTACTGAGCACACTCGATCGAGTGAACTCCACTCGGTCGAGTACAACGCAGTTATCAGCAATGACCAGTTTTCGTAAAACAGTCATATCTCACTCGTTTCTTGGTCATTTCGGGCATGTGACCTACTGTTGGAATAGTAAGAGAATAGGCTATCACCTACAATTGGAATCACATCAATACCATGTCTATATCTCAAGTTATGAATGTTTTAAGACGACCCTTCTATAGGCGGGCATTATAACAACTCCACTAAGTCTAATATAGGTTATACTCAGTCCAATTTATTGTCATACTTTACTCCCGAATAGACAAGGGTCCCTTCACGAATCCCAATGAGTCATTTGCGGGTCCTAAAATATCTGGGTATTACAACAGTGGTGAGGAGAACAGTGCTGAAGAACATAGTGCTGAGTAGGAAAAAAGGAGTCTGAGTCCGAAAACGAAGAAGGTGGTTTTAAAGGTGCGAACACTATCATAATTGTCTTTTGATTGTTATTGTATTTTGTATGCTGGTTATGTACTAGTAATACGGTCTGCTGTTATGTAGAAGCACTTGATGAAGTCGTGAAGATGGCAGCTACTCTAGGTGCGAAGAAAAAGAGCAAAACACAAACGAGCACGGTAGATGGTAAGCACTTGTTAATTTTTTCAGGGTATATGTTATGCCATTAGAAATCTGAAACTGTTAACATATATTCCGCAGGCATGGTGATATCAGTGATATGTGCCAATGTTTGTGGTGTTTATGATGACTATAACATGGTAACAAATATACTTAAAACATGGTGACATATAATATCATCTACAAAATGTGACCATCTTGTTAGACAAATATGACGATGTTGTTAATTCTTTGTGGATAAATGTAGTCACATTAGAAACCTTAAAATGTTTAACAAACATTCGTAGGCATGGTGACATATATATTATTCTAAATATAAAATGATGTGTGCCTATGTTTGTGTTGTTTATGTTGACCTTAAAATGGTAACAAATATGCTTAGAACATGATGACATATGTTATCAACAAAAAAATGTGACCACCTAAGATGAGAAGTGTACCAATATGATAACATCTTAACATGGTTACAAATAGTTAATTATTGATAATGTCACATTTTTATCACATATTTACCTATATTGGGTTGTTCTGTGTTGAGCTTAGAATCATAACATCTATGCTTGACACATTATAACATTACTGTTATGTGACCATCTTTGTTAGAAAATGTATTATTTTTGTCACTTAAGTTGGTGACATATAGTGGTTAACTTTGTGACATATGTTAGTGTTCATATATTTGATTGAATTGCTATAAAAAAAATCTTAAAATTGCAACATAAATTGGTAGTCATGGTGACATATGTGTAGTTGTTCAAAACTGACCAACATAGTTTATAAAAGTACCTACATTTGAGATTGATGAACATTATAATTGTATCAGTAACTTAGATTAATCTAGTGACATGTTTTCGGCGTACATTGTGACATATTTTGAAGTAGTGAAAATGTACCTAATTTTGGATATAATCACAAAAAAAGTAAGTGTGGTGACATTTGTTGTATTGTTAAAATGTGACCATCGAAGCAATGATATGTAGTGTTCTGAGTTGAGCTTTATTTGGTGACATATTTATTAGTAGTCATTATGTGAAGATATATTTAGTTGATGTGACTATATTTAGGATGTGGTTGTTTATATGTGTATCATTTACATACAGTTTCTGGACATATTGATGTGCAACCCAAGGCTCCGAATGTGGAGAAGCCAAAGTCAGTTGAGGTTGGCGAAGGCTCAAAGGGTGCAGTGACTGTAAAACGAAGGAGAAAGGAAGGAACGTATGTGATCATTAAGTTGTTTTGTTTACGAACTGTTTTTCTTAATTTTGTTACCATTTAACCTGGTTGTTTTAAACGGGTAATCGACTATTTATGTATTTAGGAAATTGAAGGGCGTCGAAGGACATGGGTCACCTTCTTCCCTACACTATGTCGTTGAGCACTTATCGCCATCTCAGAGGAAGGACGTTAAAGATATTGGGTTCGGAGGGCTGTTGGAGCTGAAGGCATTTAGGTTTATTCATACAATGGTTGATTGGTTATTGGAGCGATATGATATGCATACCCGACTGTTCTTATTTAATAGGCTTGTCCATTTCACTGTAAGTAAACATGATGTTTACGATGTGTTCATGTTACCATGCTCGGCTAGATGTGTGCCGGCGGTAAATGAGGATAAGGAGTTGATTTAGTTCTGGAGGGAGAGGTTCTGGGCTTTGCCAAAGAAGGATATATTATTGGAGAATGTTAAGGTGGAAATGCTGAATTGGTTAAGGGTGGGGTAGACTTTAAGAAAATGTTTGTAATGTTTGCGTTCGAATCTTTCTTGGCCACAACAGTGCACAAACATGTCAATGTGAGGTTGATTGGGGCAGTGGAGGATGTGGCTGCCATTCCGAACATGGATTGGTGTTCGTACTTGCTTGATCACTTCGACTATTCCGTAACTTCATGGAAGAACCACGACTGCAAAATCATGGGGGGCTGCCTAATGTTCTTTCAGCTGCTCTACTTTCACCGACTGGTTTGAAGGGGTGAGCCTGCAAAATCAAGCATACCATTGATACAGCATTGGACATATTACGCGATGAAGGCGCAGATTCAGGAGGAATGCAATGTTTATACTGTCCATAAGGGCATTGGTATAGGGGTATGGGATCTCACCACATACCTTGTCTTCATTTCTCAAGAGAAGACATTTTACCACATGTCTATTGCCAATGCCGATGTTATTATGGAAGATGTGGTACCGGTGCAGGAGGCACCTCTTGATGCTAAGGAAGCTACCGTTGCAAAGGATAATGCGTGTAGGTGTGTCACTTTCCCACTCCAAGCTGACCTCCTTACTGATGAGGAACTTCACCAGTAGTATAAAGATGTAAGACACTAAAATTATCTTCTTTTCACATTGTTTTAAATTGACAGTGTAATATGTTTAGCTGGTGACATTTTCAGATTACACTTTTATGTCAGTATCTGTAGTGTAATATGTTTACATGTTAAGATAAAATATAAACAAAACATTCCTCACCTGACATTATTACATATTCTTCAAAAAATCCAAACCTTGGTATATGTCACACTGTCAGTATTGTGACAGCCTCTTGAGTGTGTTGTAAACAGGTGACATATGTGAATGTTCGTACCTCAGTGCAGTATATGTAACCATTTTTTAGGATTTGGTTGAAGCATAAACTGAAAACATTTATTGATGAAGTATAATCTCTTAGTGTTAAATTATGACTATCTACTTAGCTTAAATATGGTGACATCTGTAATTATGACATTGACTTCAATGATGTATACAGATCTTATTTAATGTGTAGGCGGGTGTCCTGAAATAGTACACGTCAAGGAGGAACCATAAATTGGTGTCACGCTTGCATCAAAAAATGGCAGCTGAAATGGACAAGCAGCCTGTAGCACGTCAGGGGGTGCAGCTTTCGCAGGAGACAGATGGTGGAGTCGCGGGCGCATCAGAACAAACCTTCCTGGAACAATTGGATGACGACCTCGTATTCTATGTTGATTTCATTGCTGTGCTTGACCAGATAGACCAGGCTTTGGATAACGTGGTGCTCCCACCCTCGTTTGACCTGGGGATAGATGACATTGGCGTTTCGGAACCGCCAACAGCCCGGTCTTACGATTTCAGGTATACACGTACTAGAAGTCGTGCACTAGAAAAGCCTGGAAATAAAAAGTGAAGAAGGCACAGTCACCGTTAATGTAACCGTGTTGTTGTAATCAGGAAGACTTAATAATCGGTCGTTTAGTTAATGATGTGTCTATTTTGGGTGACAATTATTCGTCCCTTATGGTGTTAGGGATTGTTGCACACATCTTGTTTTGTAAAACCCTAATGATCTAACAATGTTGTGACATGTTCACCAATGTGGTCACAGTGTTTCTAGTTATGTAGATACATTTTGCAGAAGTTAAAAAATGTCCCCATGTTTCCTAGCAGATGTTATCATGTCAAGTTTAACTGATAACAGTAAAAACTAGTTACACCTAATAGATTAGGTTGTCACAGTTTCGGTGATCACATATGTCACTATGTTTAGCTTAATATGTTAATATGTTAAGATAACATCTAAACAAAACGATGCTCACATTCTCACCTGAAATGGTCACATATTAGTAAAAGAAACCAAACACTGGTATATGTCAAGTAGTTTGCTTTCATATGTTAATATGATGAACGTATTTTCAACACACATTTAAATCACCATATGTAGCTCTTATGTTATTATGTTAAGACATACTTTAAACATAAAAAGTACTTACATTCTCAGCTAAAATGGTCACATATTAATACAAAAGGACAAACATTTGCATCTACCACACTGTTTGCAAAATGTGACCATGTACATCTCAAAATGTTACCACCTTACTCACAAAATGTGACCATGTTGTTCCATCTTAATATGGTAACATATTTGAACTCAGATGTTGACATACTGTCATATGTACCCATCTGACTTCATATATGCTACATCTTCTAAGAGATACAGTGTTCACAGCAAAATAACAAGTTTCAGAATACAGTTAATTCTACCCAAAATGAAGCTACTTATTCGAAGCAGACGCGCAATTCAAATCAGACACGGGACAAAGGTGTAGATGATACTGTCAGTCCCTTTCTTAGCCTTATTCTTCGGGCCCATGTTCCTTTTTTTACGTGCACTCCGACCCTTCGTTGTGCACCGTAACGGATCAAGAATGGGAGGCCCGCTAAGCTCCCCGATTTGCTGACCTGCGTCCATATTAAGGTTAGAAAGTAACAAACACACTTCTTCATTAATCTGAACACATAACTTCACAAAAACAAGTCTTGTTTCAGCAACATTGTGGCATTTGGTGATATGATGGTTCATAGCTGTTAGCATAGAACGGCGCCAATTGATGGCATCGTTAGCAGTAGTTCTACGGATGTCGCTTGGAAGGAGCCTCTCCCACACGGCTGTTTTGGCAAATTTAGTCCACCTCCAAAGTATGTATGTGGAAGGTATCTCCGCAACGGAGTGCATGTGGAGGACACGGATAATGTGACATCAAAACATACCCATGACCTGAAACTTCCGACAAGTGAATTAAACCAAATTGCTAGCACAATCGTACGTGACATGATATGCGCTTTCCTCGTCACCAGCGGGGTAGACGCGGTACACCAATACAAGATCATCAAGCGGCAGGATTGTGGCACGAGTTCCCATAGCAAGAGAAAATTCTTTCTTAAATACACGAAAAAGCTCCAATGTATAAACCTGAGTCGCGTGCAGCATGAAATCGGCCAGGGGATACACGGAGGTTGGCGTTGATCTAATACCATTAAATTCTTTCCGCTCCTCCTCGTTTCTCCATCTTTTCACCGTGGTCTCAAATATCCCGAAGAAAGCAGTGACTGATGTTGTCTTAGAAGCTTTGAAACCCATCACATGGTTTGTGCTCTCGCTTCTCTGAGACGATAAAATCCCGGCAGAGAAGTATTCATTGTTCAATGCAGTGCTCCATTTCGATCTATGTTTGTATAATCTCTTAAACGAAGCATGGTCCTCTAACCCATAGTCTTTCAACATTTTTCGCCACGTCTCTTCAAATTCAATCTCATTGTAACAACTATTGAGACATTTGTTGAATAAGTTTTGGAATGGCCGATCACCCTTTAATTTCCCAAAATGAGAAATGCCGTTTTGTTGAATGTGCCACTGACATAGCCTATGTCTCGAAGTTGGGGAAAACCTGTCATAAGTTCATCAACAATAGCATTCAAACATATACCAAAATAAATTAATAAAAATAGTGATATTTGACAATAATGTGACCACTTTATTTGTTATGTGTAGTGTCTGAAACAACGTTAAAGTGGTGACAATAGTTGCAGAACATKGTGACATATATGAATGTTACTAACTTGTTGTAGTATATGTAACCATTTTTTAGGATGTATTAGAAACTTAGACTAACAACATTTGTTGATGAACATGGTGACATCTGACCAATTAGTACAATGTTAAGCAATTAGCCAATAATATCACCACTGTGTAATTGTTGTGTAGTGTCTAAAACAATCTTACAGTGGTCGTAAAGGTGACAAAACAAGGTGACATATATGAATGTTAATAACTTACTGTAGTATATGTAACCATTCTTTAGGGTTTAATAAAAGCTTAGACTATCAACATTTGTTTTTGAACATGGTGACATCTGACCAAGTAGTACGCTGTTAAGCAATTAGCCAATAATATCACCACTGTATAATTGTTGTGTAGTGTCTAAAAAAATCTTAAAGTAGTCATAATAGTGACAAAACATGATGACATATATGAATGTTAATAACTTACTGTACTATATGTAACCATTCTTTAGTGTTTAATAAAAGCTTAGATAATCAACATTTGTTTTTTAACATGGTGACATGTGACCAAGTAGTACAATGTTAAGCAATTAGCCAATAATGTTACCACTGTATAATTGTTGTGCAGTGTGTGAAACAATCTTAAAGTGGTCATAATAGTTACAGAAGATGGTGACATATGAATGTTCATAACTTACTGCAGAACATGTAACCATTCTTTARGATTTAATAAAAGCTTAGACTAACAACATTTGTTTATGAACACGATGACATCTGACCAAGTAGTGCAATGTTAGTGTCTGACTGCTTATATGACACCAACAACAGCATTAAAACATATGCCAACATACATTAATAGTGGTGACATTTTCAACTGTATGATAACAATGTTAAGTAATTAGAAAATAATGTGACCATTGTATGATAACATTTATTGATGAACATGGTCTCATATGATAATGTGGTACAATGTTAGTGTCTGAGTGCTTAGATGTTTAGGGTTTCTATGAAAATTAACATGATAACAAATATGATGAAATATGGTCACATGTTGTGTTTCTGCGGTATGTTTTCATCTTAATCATAAAATGTCAAACCTCGTCAATGACGTTTGCTATTGCCTGGTCTTGACCAGTGAAAATAGAGACTGGGCGGATTTCCTCTCTCATGGATTCATTGAAAACGTTGAACAACCACTCGAATGATTCTTGCCTCTCGTCCGACAGGAAAGCACAACCGAACATAACATTCGACCAATTATTGTTGATACCAACAAAGCCTCCACAAATAAGATTGTACCTATTCGTACAATAGGTAGTGTCAAATATGATAACATCTCGATACAACAAGTAGTCCTCCCTCATCATCGAGTCCCGCCAGAAAATGTTACTTAATCTTCCCTCTTCATTAAATTGAACACGGAAGAAGAAACTCGGCTCCTCTGTTTGCCTATTGATCAATGTTGTTGTATCACCTCCTTTTATTTTTTTTCATACGAAGTCTGTTAACATAATTAATATGGTCTCGCTTTGTGTGGCCAACAAACTCATCACCACCATCCCCCGCCTCAGCAACGCTGGATTGCACAGAAGGAGGCACGTGCGCTTCAGTCATTGCCTTTATTACCTCACCCTCCGCTTCTGAAATTTTACGCTCCGACCTATGATGATGTTGCCACTGAGGAGGAGTTAATGGGTGATTATGTTCAACTACATGCTCTACTACCTCCCATAATCCATTCTCATTAATTTGTGTCCTAACACAGGCATTGCACTCACATCGAGTGATTGAAACGTTCCTGACAGTTCTTGAGAACACTTCAGGGGCGCCAATCAGACCACCTTTGCTACCATTCCCATGTTTTCCTTAGCAAGAGCATCTAAAGTATCTCTCAATGAACGGTCTATCTTTCTTGTTGGCCCTACGAGATGTATATTTCTTGACACTGAAACCAATGTGTTGCGAATGTTTCTTATACAAGGCGAGAATGTGCTCTCATTTCCCAGCCTTTATTCAAAGTAGAGATCCAAAACAATCAGTGCCTACGAAATAGCCAGATTAAAATGGTTACATCTCAATCATTAACCTGGTTACATCTAAGTCATTACAAAATAGCCACATAAAACATGCTTACATCTGACTCATTAACATGGTTACATCTAAGTCATTACAATGGTGACATGTGAATGTGCTTTACTGTTGTTAATGAAATTCAAATTCTCATATTTTGGACGAACAATTTCTCATACACAACGTGTCATTCATGTTTTACTGATTGTTGTTTAAGTAAATACACAACTTCTCATACACAAGAAAAGTTAACATCTTTGAGTAACAATAACACTAATTGATCTTACTAATATCTAGTACAAAAAAAAAACTTGCCCTAAAAATCTCATCAACAAAGAGAACAATAAAATAAGGAGAAAAGAAAACACATTTGTTCATCAACATCCTCACATATTCATCGTCATTAGCGTCAACCACTACACAATCCTCGTTTTCAAGCTCATCGATGTGATCCTCTAAAACCGTTTCTAAAGCCAACAAAGCTTCTTCATCTGACATTTTGTTTTTTTTTTTTTTGGGTGAATAATATTTGTGCAATTTTAAATGAAGATTTAAAAGCAATAATATTGTTGTTGTTGTTTGAATGTTACATGAATTTATTTTGATGAAGATGAAGATTTGGAGGGAGAATTTTTTAAAGAGAAAAAAAGCATGATGATGGAGTGATGGTAAGTGTTAATCACGTCACGGGAGACTAAGCATGCTGAGGGTTGATGGGTTTATGTTGATGTGTGGGGTAATAAGCCACCTTTTATGTACTTGCTACATTAAAATAATAGCAACTAATAATATGTAGGCCACTTGCTTCAATAAACAATAACACACAAATAAGCCAACTTGCTTCAACCCACCCGCCCATTTGCATGCAATATGATACTATTCGATCCGTCACAAGCTTGTGACGGATATAACGCGTCTTCAATGAGAATTTGTATTTTATAATATATTTGCTTTTAAAAATTAGTTTTTCCTAGTTAGAATTTTATAACTAAAAAAAATAAACAAATAAGTATCATGGTGGTGAGCAAGAGCTTCAATTTTTTAGACTTCTAAGAAGGCTTGAGGTGGTGTTGGTCTAACTACAAGTAAACTTCATACTTTGCTATGGTTCAACAGTTTGTACTAGAATAATAGAGTATATTATGCGTAATATTTGAATTACATGAACCGAAAATGTAAGTCTATCGACTTCGATTTGCTACTTTTGGCGAATTCATATTGAATTTTTAGTTTTTAACACATGAATCGAACTTTTATAATTCGCTGATTTTAATATATAATTTGCGAATTAGTGCGAATTAATTCAAAAACGTATTCGCAATTCGCACCCTAGGTAAGCAAATTAGGTAACCCTGGTGGAGAACTTTAATTGCTAACAAATACGAAGTAGGCAATTGTGTAGAAAGAAAAAGAGTCTATGCACCACCTTCTCTTGGCTTTAACTACCAATTGCTCTCCCTTGCCTCTCTCACGTCGTGCACATGTATTGGGTAGCGAAATTCCTGCCTAAAATTAACCGCTTTTGTATGTTCTCCTTTCCTCTTTTCTATTCTCTAAAAACACTATTGGACTAATTTCTC
Organism: Silene noctiflora; assembly: GCA_009801015.1. Classification (NCBI taxonomy): domain Eukaryota; kingdom Viridiplantae; phylum Streptophyta; class Magnoliopsida; order Caryophyllales; family Caryophyllaceae; genus Silene; species Silene noctiflora. The sequence goes on along the minus strand of VHZZ01011458.1, from coordinate 37,758 downwards.
TTATTGGGTCTGTCTTATGCAGAGACACGGTCCTATAGAAGAGTTGTTGAACAATTTGTGTAAACCAAAATATGCAAAACTATAAACTAGTAAAGTTCGAGTCCTTAACTGAAAAAATTTAAGTCTTGTATGTTTAATTCTTCATACCCAAATTTTTAATTAAAATTATATTCCTTCACCATTTCAGGAGACTTTTGAGAATTGCCCTCATGATTGTACCTAGATAAAGCATCTAATTTATAAATCTTTAACAAGTTTCCAACGACGATTATGACCCTGTTCTTTTGGACTGAAACTGTCTAAATTAAACTGAATTTAATGGAACTAAACTGAACTAAACTTATTATAGCGTAACTGAACTGAACTAAACTGAAATAAAGAGTTAACTTGTTGCGAGAAGAGCCGAACTGAACTGAATGAAGCCAAACTGAATTGAATTGATTTGAACTGAAATTAAGTTCAAAACGATACCACAATACATGCACCTAATTTGCAAGTAGTTCGTATTTTACTTTATCAAACAAACAATATTGGATTGACTACGTT
>VHZZ01011455.1:27961-50356 GCA_009801015.1 Silene noctiflora | reverse complement strand
TTTACATTTTATCTCTCTACAATTCTCTCACTAAAATTCATATGATTCAAGCTTCATCAATGGCTTCCGCATCATACTAAATCTCTGATTTCACAAATAAGGAGTGTTATATTAAGATAGAACGGATTTTTTAAAATTTTTTTTAAAAAGTTTTAAACTATTTAAAGCCAAATTGATGTGATCTTTGACTTTTTGAACTGTAGACCGTTTAAATTTCGTAAAAGCTCCAAAAAAACACAACAAAAAAGTACTCTTTATACTGTCATTAGCTATCTACCGAGTATTATTTATTCAATTTATTTCTTTATAAAGTCAATGAAATGAGAAAATATAAAATGAATTAATTCATTATTAATATTATGTATTTTTATCTATTGCTATTCTGTAATCCTCTATAAAATCTAATGCAAAATAATGGTGGGATCATTGTTGACTTGGGATTAATAATATAAAGATAAAAATTCTAACTGTTATAAATTAAGAATGTATAAAACTCTCAAGGATAAAATTCCAAAACAGTTCGTCAAATACAAATGCCACTTTTCTAAAAAGGGATAAAACAAAAACCTCCAAGAGTGTTTAAGACTAAAATTACAAAAGGAAGTATAAAAACAGAGTAGGATCTGCAAACTACTCGCTAACTCACACTGATATCCCCAACCAAAACAAATATGTGTCATGTTATAAACATAACAGCCACAATCAGTGGAGAGTAACTCAACGTTCTCTCAGCCATATCACATGATATAAATATTGCAGAAGCAGATAATATATCAAAATAACTTGAAACATTTTAAACAATATGTAACAAAATACGGTAACCAAGATCACGTTTAAAACAAATGTGCTGCATGTTTAAAAGCAAAATTCTTCAAATGACAGAATGGAAATAACATAATTCGGGCTAGATTTTCACTTTAGCTATTCCTTGATACCGCAACATCTAAACTAGTTCCGGGAACCCAGTGTCACGCAAAGATGGCCAACTCCAAGCTCGCTAACTAGACAACAAACTATAATAGGACTCGTCTAACCACGCAATGCGTAGTCCCAGTCTAAATACATGTACATGACTCTACGACAATCTGTACCTCCCACTAGGATACCCAATCATATAGCTGTATAAGAACCCATATACCTTAGTTCATTATTTTTTGTCCTTCCTTTAATTATTCCAAACTTAAAAAAATAAAATATCCCAAAGACAGTATCTTACTCAAAGTATAATATTTCAAAGCTTCGTAAGTGAATTACACTTTTATTTCTTCAAACAGGAAGCTTAAACTTCATTTCCAAAAATATAAAATTAATTTAAGGACTCTAAACTAAATTAGTCACTGTATATTTAAAACTTAAAACCATCAAATTGCTTGAAGTACTTTAGTAAAGATATACTTCCTCCATTCAACTCCACTCTACCACTTTACTTTTTTACGTTTGTCAACGCGTGTTTTACGCGTTGAATATCGTTAGCTACGTATTTGCGAAAATTATAAAAGTTAGATATTTTTATTGTACTCCTAAAGACGAATAAAACAAGATCCCACGTGAATATATTTTCACTTAGATATTGAAAGAAAATTGAAAGTAAATGTAAGATTGTAAATAGTGTATAAAAGAGAAAATGGTAGAGTGGAGTTGAATGGAGGAAGTATTATTTAGGCCTTAATGAGACGGAGTCTTAAAACAGTTTATAAAACAGGACAACAACAATGTACAATTCATAATTAAATACGGAAAAATTGAAATGCCGCAAGGGCAATTTTCATGGTTTTCTGTAGCTCTTGGCTACAATTTTCATTTTATAACCAACTTCAAAAGACAAAAGTATTAGGGGTCTAAAAATTCATTTCTAAAAGCTGTAAGAAAACGATACCCAAAATGTTTCAGTTTATAAAACGACTTTAAGAAAACATATTAAGGCAAAGTAAAATTTTAAATGTAACTAGACACTCTAAAGTTTATGTGAGAAAAAGATTAGCCACTGTATCAAAAGGGAAATATGTTTTACGAACTAATCTTTGAGCAAAAGAGAGAATTGCAGTTTATAGGCGAGTTGTTCACAAATAGTTTATTCTGAGCAAACCGTACATCGGAAATTTATGATTTTTTGTGTGCAGACTCCAGGCTTGAAAATAATAGGAGTCTCTTTTCAACATTTTTGCAGATTCGAAATAAAAACAGGTGATATAAGTTTTACAAACAGACTGTCAGATTCAGCAGAATTAACAAACGATTTTGCCAAACCTTCTTAATTACTTATAAAATCGAAATGAAGGTTTCGGGACCTAAAATTTTACACACACCTTAAACACCTCTCAAAATATATCGGCAAAAGGCTTGGGCTCCAAGCATGACAATTACGAAAATTTGATCTTAATTGATTATTGAAATAAAGGTTGGCCCGTTTTAGAAATTTGACTAAAAATCGACCAAGAACAAGATTAATTAGAAAGTGAATCAAAACCGCAAATAATAAAATAAACCTCATAAGTTAAAATATATGAGATTAGAAATAATAAGAATAAAAAGGGTTCAATAGAAGTAAATTCCGAAGTCCAACGAATTAACTCGGAATATAATTAGAATACAGATTAAATGAACAAATGAGACAAAGCAGTAATAAATAGAATTAACAATAAGTCTCGTGAACAAAGAAATATTCGAGACATAAGAGAATTTAAGAATTCAAGGGGAGAAAAGCAATTACTTGGGAATAAATTCCGAGTCATATAAGTTAAATCGTAGCCGAAAAAGAAATACGATTATGAAATCGAATTTAGAAAAATGGCGGGTGTTACATATTCAATTTATTTCTTTACAAAGTCAATCAAATGAGAATGCCTGTTATTATTGTATCCGTCTTAACAATAAAACAAGTCAATTATAATCCACTTGTACATATAAGACAAATATAATATTTTTTCCATGCATTATACTTCGTATTTATACATTTGTTCTAACTACTTGACCTGTTTGACTAAAAGTGAATTTGTGCTCTAATGAAATCATACTCTCAAAAAAAGAAAAAAAGAAAAAAAATTTAACGAGGATTTACAAACAAATCCCCTCGTTTCTCAATTCCTCATTTCCTCAAACATAATTCAAATAATTCAAATTTCAAACTTGTTCCCTCTTCTTCTCTTCCTCTTCAACAATGGCGATACTGAAGCTAATAATCGAAAAGGGCCCTCGTACCGGAGAAACTCTTGAATTCAATTCTAAATCCTCTGTTCGACTCGGCCGTCTTGTCCGTGGCAACAATTTACAAATCAAAGATCCTGGTGTTTCCTCCAACCATCTCAGAATCGAGTTCAATTCGGGTTCAGGTAAATGGGTAATTACTGATCTTGATTCTTCTAATGGTACCATTTTGAACTCTATTCTTCTTAAACCCCTTTCCCCTTCTGAGATTAATGATGGTGATGTTATTAAAATTGGGGAAATTACTTTAATTAGGGTTGTAATTGGCGGAGTTAGTGATGAATTGGATAATCGTAGATGTACTAGAGGGCAGCCTGATGGTAAAATTGGGGATGATTTGAATTTGGGTGAAGAGGTTAGTGTTAGGGTTTTGGAGGAGAATGATGAGGTGAAGGAGGCGGAGTTGGAGGAAGAGAAAGAGGAAAACGGTGGACGGCAAGGGCGGGGGCGGGGACGGGGGAGAGGGAGAGGACGAGGGAGAGGGCGGGGGAGGACGAAGAAAGTTGTTGTTTTGGAGGAGAGAAATGGTGAGGCAAATGGGAGTGAAGGGAATGATGATGAGGTGGATGAGAAGAGTAAGGCGGAGTGTGGGGTGAGTACGAGAAGGACACGGAGTTCGAGGAAGGAGGTGACTGAGTTGGTTAGTTTGGATGATGTAATGCCGACTAGGAGGACTAGGAGTAAAAAGAATCTGGTTGAGGTGGCGCTGTGTAAGGTTGAGGAAGAGAATGTAGGTGTTGATGACGGTAAGAAGACGAAAGGTGGTCGTGGGGGGAGGAAGAAGGTGGTTGTTGTTAAGGAAGAGTTTGATGACATTGACGATGTTGGTATTGGAAATGAGATAAAGGGGAATTTATCAGGAATGGAAAAATCTGAGATAGTTGAGGTGAAGGAGAAACCTTGTGAAGAGGCAGTGAATGTTGCTACTTTGGATAATGTAGTAGAAGAAGATAAGGTTAGTGGTGATGTTTCGGATGTTGAAATTCGTGAACAAGAGGGTGGATCTCCGTGTGATAGAGAGCAGCCTTGTGTTGAATCAGTGGAGGATATTTCTCGTGAGAATGAGATGGGAACCAGGATGAGTGGGGATTTAATGAAGATGGAAGTTGCTGAACAACAGCTGGAAACCTCTTTGTACGCAACAGAGAATCCTTGTGTGGAGCTCAGGGAGAATACTGCACAGCATGATAAATCCGAAGATAGAGTTGAGGCACATTTAGGTGGCTCTTTCTCTGTAAACCAGCAGTCTTGCTCAGAACTGATAAACAAGACTGATGAGCAGAGTGATCTAAAAGGGGTAGGGAATAGTAACATGTTGGAGGCGGAAGTTCCTGAAAATGGGGGTGGTTATCTGTGTGTTAAAGAGAAGCCTAGTGCTGAGCCAAATGATGAAACTTCTTCTCTGAATAAGAGTTTGGTGGGGTTTTCTAATGTTGAAAAAGGGGTTTCTGATGGATTGGAGAGTGATTTCGCTATGGAAGATCAGGCTATAGTAAGGGCAGGTGAGCCAATTGATGAATCTGCTTCTCTGAATGACGATGTTGTGGGCTCTTCTCATGTCGAAAAAAGGTTTTCAGATCAAATGGAGACTGATTTGCTGGTGGAAGATCAGGTAATAAGGGCATCTGATACAAGAGAGCTTCACGAGGATTCAGATACTAGTTATGACGGTAGAGAAACAGGCCGAGAGTCAGTACAGGTACCGGACTTAGAAAAGATGACACTTGGCGAATGGTTTGATTATTTAGAAGACTATTTGCCTAAGCAGATTTATACCGTGACTGATGAGATCATTGATGACATGCGAAAAAGAGCCAAACAGTTTGATGAATTCATGTTGCAGCAGCAGAAAGACAAAGGCAAATTGCCTTTGGCTACATAGAACGTAAAGACGGCTGTTATGGTATGCGTAATGTTTTAACTTTCAGCCTTCTGCACATTTCGAGTTTCTTTAATGACAAGTAATCTAACAAAAAAGTTTACATTATGGCTATAGAAGGAATTTTCTGTTAGGATCATTACTGTCATAAGTTAGACAACGGATATTCATGCTTTTGAGTTATGAAATTATATGTTATGACAACGGATATTCTTGCTTGTACATGACCAAGTTGTTCTAAAACAACTTGTAGGCGGAGTTACTGTAAGTGGACCCTTTTTGTAAATAAAGCGTCTTGCTTGTGACGAACACTATCCGTCATAAGCTGAAGACGGATAGTGTCCCTCTCACAATAAGGCAAGTGGGGGAGAAATGGAGCACCCCATGGATAGTGCCACTTGCATATTGTGAGAGGGGCACTATCCGTCTCCAACTTGTGACGGATAGTGCACGTCTTCAATGAGAATTTGTGTTTTGTAAATTGTACATCTTCTTGCATACTAGGAGATTTATAGTGAGATTGTGGGAGCTTGAGGTTAGGGAGTGATTTACGTAGTCTTTTTCCTTTCAAATTCGGAGCAATTTTGCTGAAATCTGAATTGCTTAGCAAAGATGCTAGTAAACCCTGTGTGGCTGCGTTGATGAACGTAAATCAACCAAGTTACTCAACAATATTTTCATTTCTAATGCTCTTTTGATTAGATTTAAGGAAATTTAGTAGTCACACTATTCTCGTGGTTTTGTATGAAATGAATATTGTCCTCAGAAAGAAGGATTACTATTCTAGTGGTTTTGTATTGAATGAATATCGTTTTCACAAACAAGGATCTATAATTCAGAATTTGATTTGCAGGACAACCCCCATGCCACGACAAGCCGGCCAAAGTCCATGATGATGCAAAAAATTCATTTTTTTTGGAGGAACGTAGAATCTTACTTAGCCCCAGATAGAGATATGCCCTGCTGTTGCTTTTTGAGGTCTCGTTCTTGGTTCAATCAAACGGCCTTGTCATAGTCTTCTTTGTTTTCACGATTCAGCTGATGCGACAAAGTTAAATCAGAGCGATGGGCCAATTTAGTTTCTGAAAATGTGCATAAGAGTTAGAGATAGCTCAGATAGCTGGACTTCAGAGGGATTATGCTACTGCAGTCAACTATATTAGGTAACTCTAGATTAACATTGTGGTAACTCTAGATTTGTATTTAACTTGTTGATTTTTGACAAGCATCATTTAACAGTCTTTCTCATTCGCGGTTGTTTGAACGTCTTTGACTTGAGATTTTGAGTGGCGTCTTAAGCAACAAAATCTGTCGATTAAGGAATAATATGCTACATGTATTACTATGTAAAATTGTCTCGAAATAATTTCAGTCGGCTATTAGGGGAGTTTACTTGATTGAGATTTTGAGTGCTTTATTTCAATGGACGTTTATAGAACACATCGAACATCTTACTAGAGGTCATAGACGGCTGTGTAAATCAGATGGCTCTAATGCCATTCATATTTCGAGAAAAAAAAACATACTTAGTGTATCATTTACGTAACCCCTAGGAATACTAGAAGAATATCTCTATGTTGGCAAGAGCCGATGTTTTTTTGAATAAAATGGGTGTACAAGAATATTTGGTTATAAGCTTACGTGTTGACGATCTTGGAGTCGAAATCAAGTATAAATGCATTAGATAATGAAAGAGGAAATATGAGACTTTAGTGTCGGAATTGTGTTTTTATTTTGTTTTAGAGAAAGTGTTGAATTATTGATTGGTGTTTTTAGATTATGCGTCAGATTGTAAGGCTTACCCTTTTTTTTTTTTGGAACTATAAGCTGATTTCCAAATCTCATTTGCGGTGCCACAATGAACACTTACGGAGTACATAGCTTGGTGATTAGGCACAGATTACCTATGACAACAAAACAATGCCATATTTCACTATATGACTTTTTGTGGAGATTAAGAACTTGGTTCTTTGCTCACTTACACTCAGACTATACACTAGTAACAGCAAATGGGTCCTTCAGATCGGGTTATTTTAGGTTGGATCGTTTGGGTCATGATTTTGCATTAATTCAGTCATTTCGAGTCATTTCGGCCGGGTCACTTTCGGGTCGAGTCACTTTGGATCGGGTCGTTTGGGTCATTTCGGGTCATGATTTTGCAGTATTCAGTCATTTCGAGTCATGATTTTGCATTATTCAGTCATTTCGAGTCATTTTGGGTCATTTCGTCGGGTCACTTGCGGGCTGGGTCATGATTTTGCATTAATTCAGTCACTCGAGTCATTTTGGGTCACTTTGGTTCGTCTCACTTCGGGTCTATCGGGTCACTTTTGGGTCATACATTTCAGCTAGAGCCGATCAACTGCCGGCCGGCCTGTTTGGCCCAGCCTGTTTGGCCTCTAAAATAGCGGGCCTGGACAAGAAAAATCAAAAATTAAAGGAAAATTTTCAGTTAGGGTGCCTAATGTTCGGCTAAAGTCCAATTTGGGTGCCTCGGGTTTGAATAATTTTAGTTAAGGTGCCTAAGATTTAAGCATATTTTCAGTTTGGTACATCAAATAATATTTCATTTTGAATAATTTTAGTTAAGGTGCCTAAGATTTAAGCATATTTTCAGTTTGGGTATCCAAGGTTTAGTTAGTTTCATTTAGGGTGCCTAAACTTTATGCATAGTCTCGTTTTGGGTACCTTAAATCAATTTTTCTTTTATATTATTAAACACAAAAAAATTATTTATATATAATTAAACTCTTAGGGATAAAAAAATGTAACTTCAAATATAAGAAGTAAATTATTTATTCGATATGTAAACTAAGAAACTAAAAGCATCATGTCATAATTTACTTAGCTATTTATTCAATATATAAAAATCACTAAACACAAAATAAATTAATTAACTTGGGTACCTTTTTACTAAAACTTTGTATTCTAAAATTAGTAATAGAATAAATAAATTTTATATAACTTGAACTCAGTAATACCACCCTGGTTAAATTGTAAATTATTTAGCATTTTCGTTTTCTTTCGATAAAAATAAATAAATTCAATTGAATTCGTAGAAAAGGCAATTTAAGCATTTCATGTTTTTTATTAATTAATTATAAATCTTTGCAAAATTTTCTCCCACAACTTATAATTAAATTAAAGAGAAGGCTGATTTTGCTAGTTACAATTGTCAACATTTGTTAGAGTTCAGCAACTAAAATTGGAAGAAAATGGTTGATGTCAAACCCAATTAACAGGACATATAATTGTCCAACCATCCAACTTTAATTTCATTAATAGCTTATACCTAGAAACTCATATGATTGTTTTATTTTAGTTTCCAGGCTTTTCACGTTAATGTTAGGTATTCCAATTTTTACACTCTAAACTAATTAAGTAGCGTAAATGAATACTTATTCCTTACGTATAAGTAAATTTATACTTGTCGCATAAAGATTCGCCGAGAATGGAACTAACGGGATTGTCGTATAAAGATAGTACCTTTTAAGTATTTACACGGGATAGTATGTAACCGGCAACAATGCCGGACAAAGACCATAACAAAAATGAACTTTTGATGTTTGTAAGACAACGTTGTCAAACTGGTGTTTTTTCCAAAATTTAGTAAACTTTATCTTTTGACAGTTAGTATACTTTCTTACGGGTAAGCTTTTAAAGACAATTGTTAAGTTTTAGTGGGATGTAGAGATAACAAACTCGTGTTTTAATAGAAATACTAATTTTTGCATTTGATTTTAGTCAGGCCCACGGGCCAGCCCGCTCTCTTAAAGTGGGCGGGTACGGACAGTGGAAACCGGCCCGCTTAGCGGGCCCGGGCAATAAAATAAGGTCTGCCGGACACCTTTTTAGCAGTTGGGCCCGGCCCGTGTCCGGTCCAAGCCCGCTTTTGATCAGCTCTAATTTCAGCTCATTTTTGGGTATCGAGTCAGTTTTGTCAGGTCTAGTAACACTACTAATTCACTAATAATCAGTAACTTTTTGACATTTTGAAGACCCAAAGAACAAGATTTAACTCAGGTGGTAAAATTCTCTTATTCAACCGTTAGGTTGAGAGTTTGATTCATAACGATGAACGATGATATAATGCGTTCATTTGAACAAAATAAAAACATTTTGAAGACCCACCTAGTGACCTAACCCTAGCTAAATTTGCTTGTAATTTATGCTTACGGAGCCGTAGCGGAACTAAGGAGTTAGCAGTGGAAGCTGCAAACAGGACAATCAAGGGTGCGGTCAGGTTAGTTTGAGTCTTGATCATTTGGGTATGGATTTAGGTCAATTTTGCCGGGCATAAACGTGAACATTTTAATGAGAAAATGTGACAATTATTTGATAGGTAACATTTTATGAGTGGTTATTTTTATTTAAAGTTGCCACATTTGGGGCCGTCACAATAGAGACTAAGTGCTTTACTTAAAGCACCTCCTCATTCCTCACTCATTCAGTGATTTCTTACTAAGCGGAGTAAAGCACTTGTATCAACAATCTGAAGTGAATTTGACAGTGAACCCTACCAGCTCTCATAACTTTACCCGTTAAACTAATTGACATCGACTTACCGTTCCAAAATATGTTAACATACCATGTCAAATTTGTCACCCTTGATCTATCAAACAACTATTTTCATATTGTTTTTAAAAAAGTTGTAAATATTGTATACCATGATTCATGACGTAGTAGCAATCAATGTGGAATAGAAGTTAAAACAAAGACAACATATCTAGGATCGCGCGGGTGTACTATTCATGTGGTTCTCACGAACAAGGATCGACAGAGTTCTATTGGTTGTCTATTCTTGTTATTTTGTATGAAATGAATATCGTTCTCACAAACTAGGATCTTTTATAATTTAAAATTTGATTTGCTGCAGGACAATGTCAAGCAGGCCATTTTCCAGGATGATGCAGGAAAGATTTGTCAGTTTTCTGGAGGAGTGTGGAATCTTACTTGTTTAAGAAAGTAATATCCGTCTAATTAAAATTTAAAACGGTTAAATATGATAGATTAGACAAAATGAGGATACTTAGAGATTAACAAAAAGGTTTGTCTAATATATACACGTGGGAGCATGTTTGACTCGTTTTCATCTTAAGACGGATACTACCATTCTAAGAGAAATTTATTGAAGATGGAGATATGTCCTGTTGTCGCTCGTTGAGATGTTTCTTTTTGGTTCAATCAAATGACCTTTTCTAAATCTTCTTTGTTTTCAAGTTCCGGCCGACGGCCAAGTTAAATCAGAAAAAGGGACCAATCTAGTTTTTGGAAATGTGCATAATTGTTAGAAAGAGATATAATGCAGACTACAGAGGCATTGTACTACTTGATTGATGAAGTATTTAATACACTTTCCGTCACAGTCATTTGTTTACCTTTTATATTCTTTGTGTGAGATATTTTAATCCAAGTTAAACAAATGATTGAGACAGAAGGAGTATATATTTTGTGAGTAAGTCGAGATTTTATACTTTCCTTGTTTTTCTGTCATTCTGATTTTGGACATTAACATCCATCTTCAATACTAAACATTGATTTCTATCCAAAATCTCGATATCGTTTAAAGATCGTCTTTTTCATTTGCGACTGTTTGAATGTTTTTTCTTTCTCTCTTTAGTAAAGATGAAACAAGTTAGTTTTGTTTAAGACGACGGTTCTAGTTTTCTCTAGTTAAAAAAATCTATTGAAACATGTGGTGTTTATTCTGCAATCTGGAACATAAGTAACAATTTGCACCCGCCATTTTTCTTGTCATTTCTGTATGTCACCACAGAAACACATGAACAACAGAACATTGGTCCACAACCTTTGCCCTATTGCCAAAAAGCAAAAGGACAAGCTGCAGCTTACCACTCTTTTCCCATCTTTCAGATCTTATACTGAATAATTGAATAGTAGGATGCATGGAGTATGGAACTTCGAAAGAGAAAGATGAGCCCGTGACTCGTGAGCATACAATGATAGACAATATTATCCCTCATACATATATATATTTAAGACCGCTCTAAAAGTTTGTCATGAAATAATGTCGATCGAGGGTTGTTTAATTTATTCCACTCGTGAGATTTTGGAGGCTCCTACGATTTGACTTGAGACCTAGCTCATTGCCATCACCATATAACTTTCTTGGAGACAACCAACTTTGCTCAATTTGCTAACAAAGGCAATTGCACTTGCACTAACACATTACTAATTCACTAAAGTGACTTTTATTCGTTGCCTAATTAGACAATCATGTTAGAAAATGACTCACTAGTGTTCCTAATTGGAACAGCTGGCTTTTTAACATTTTAGGCCTTACCTAACCCTTAAAGGAGTCGTCGCGGAATTAAGGAGTAGACCTGGCAAATGAGACAATCAGGTCTTTCAAGATTTCAGGTGGGATTGGGTCATTTTGAGATTGGGTAAATTTTCAAGTGTCTTATCAAATTATTTAGGATAATGGTTAGTACGCGACAATAAACATTAGGAACGAGTCAATTTAGGAAGCAGGTCGAATTCAGTCCTTTCTTGGGTGGGGGATTGTTCATTGGGCCATGTTACTTTTGTCATGTCTAGTTAACAGGAGAGGTGACCCAAGTAAAATTTGAAATTTTAATAAATTTTTCGACTTTTTAAAATTTTTAAGCGTATCTATAAATCCTGATTCCGCCGGTTATTTGAAACACTTTATTTAAGTACAATTCTCACTGAATTCATTACTTAACAAGTAAAGCAGTTGCATCAACTATGGAGAACTCAAACATTCACTCTCTTAACCAATGTCATGTCCACAAACTATGGGGAACTCTCAACAAAATTCATACCTTCCTCCACAGTTTAGCCTTATTTGCCATCTTCTACTATAGAGCAAGTTTTTTTCTTAACAAAACAAATGCTCGATACGAAACCGTTCCTTTCTTAGCATGGGTGGCCATCTTTGGAGCTGAACTTATCCTTGTATTCATATGGTTCCTTAGACAACCTTTCTACTGGCGACCTGTTACCCGTACTGTCTTCCCCGAGAACCTGCCTGATGACCAAAAGTTACCTGGAATCGACGTGTTTATATGCACGGCTGATCCTAATAAGGAGCCTACTTTCAATGTTATGAACACTATCATTTCTGCAATGGCCTTGGATTTTCCTGCTACGAAACTAAGTGTTTATTTATCGGATGATGCGGGTGCTTCTGTTACGTTGGACGGTATGAAGGAGGCTTGGATGTTTGCCACATGGTGGTTGCCATTTTGTCGAAGGTATAATGTTAAGCCGCCTTGTCCTCAAGCTTATTTCGAGCAGCCAGAGGAAGGAAGTGGCAATGGAGAGTTTGTCAAAGATCGAAAGCTAGTTCAGGTTCAGTTCTTTAATAATGTTCTATCTTTAGTTCGATATCATATGAATTTTGTTATTATGGTGTTATTGATCTCAAGTAAATGATAATGTAGGAAAAATTTGAGATTTTCAAGCAACGAGTGAGGGACAGGAGAGACAGAGCCGAGTTTCATGGTGATGTTCAGAGTAATTTACGCGATCATCCTGCACTTGTTCAGGTTTCGAATCTGACTTTGATTGTGTGTATTACTTCTATGGCTATCCCCTAAGGCTCTTAACAAATAGTGGACTAGAAGTCCGTGGTAGAGCGAGAGGGGCATGGGGCCTTAAGCTGCGTGACCTTGTCGAAAATTTGGAAAATTGCCGACATTCATTGAAATATTTAAGAAACTTCATCAAATGTCAGCAGTCGTCGCTACTAAATTTTGTAATCGTCTTTTGATGGCTCCGCTGTTAGTGGCAATGTGGCTAGAACAATTCTTTCGACTAATGTTGATATCGGATATCTATGTCTATGTATGCTATACCAGGTGATAGATGGAAGTAGCGTAGGAGATGATGCTTCATTATTGAACCCGGAACCAGTAGCAATGCCTCTTCTAGTATACGTTGCTCGTGAAAAAAGACCATCATATCCTCATAACTTCAAGGCTGGAGCTCTTAATGTTCTTGTAAGATCTCTACTTTATCCTTATTTTAACCGGTTAAACCAATAAATCTTTGAGTCGTATGAATTGATATCATGGTGTTCTTTTGTGCAGCAAAGAGTTTCGAGTATTTTGAGTAATTCGCCTTACATACTCGTATTAGACTGCGATATGTACTGCAATGACTCAATTTCAGCCAGACAAGTAATGTGTTTCTACCTTGATTCAACGATTTCTTCGAACTTAGGCTGGGTTCAGTATCCACAGAAATTCCACAACATTAGTGAGAATGACATCTATGACAGCCAGTTCAGATTAGTGTGGACTGTAAGTTAGATTAATCTCTACTAAATGCACAGTATATACTCTATGTACATGTAACAATAATCTAATAAGGGTTATGTCGTACGTTCCAGATATATTGGCCAGGAGCAGACGGACTTCACGGACCAGTGATTACCGGTACAAATTTTTACATCAAGAGGGAGGCCTTATATGGCCTTAATACTGGCAAAGGTTAGTTCAATTTCTTATGTTTTTTTCTTCCTGTACAATATCTCTGTCTTCTGTTATTGTCGTCATTTGACTTTTGTGGTTAAACGGACACGAAAAACTAATGTAAATGTTTACTGTTAATAATGCAGGAAATGATGTAAAGGAACTGAGACAATCATTAGGTCCTTCCAATGAACTTGTTAAATCTCTATATGGAAATGACAAGGCTAGTATTAATCGCAACGACAGAGAGTTTTCGTCCGATTCTCTACAAGAAGCTCATTTATTGGCATCTTGCATCTTTGAGAAAGACACCAAATGGGGCAAAATGGCAAGAAATACTAACCAAATTGTGTTGTCATACTAACTTTGCTATTGTTTTGAAACAATAACAGCAGCAACTATGAATTGAATGAAAATTTCGACGATGCAGGTTGGATTTTGGTACGATACAGTGGTGGAAGATGTAATGACCGGAATATACCTACACAGTCTAGGGTGGAGATCAATGTACATGAACCCGAAAAGGCCACAATTCTTAGGCTCAGCAACTACTAATTTTGATGACATTTTCACTCAAGGCACAAGATGGTATTTAGGCTTTGTTGATACTGTTCTATCCAAGTATTGTCCTCTCATTTACCGGCCTTCGAAACTGAAGTTTCATCAGAAGATGTTATCTTCATACTTCTTCGTTGAACCATTTTATTGCCTGCCTGTTCTGTGTTTTGCTATCATCCCTCCAATCTGTTTCCTCTATGGCATCCCTTTGTATCCTCAGGTACGTCGTTCACATACTTGGCTACGACTATTAAGTGTCGGAAATTGAATATGTTCAGTTTTTTTTCTTGTCTTGGCGTTAGGTGTCGAAGTATCATGACTTGTCTAGTTTTGCATTAGTTGAGTATCATAATTGAGTAAAAAATTACATTCTCACACTATTTTTTTCGATTATTTTGATTAAAGATACGGAGTACATTTTAAAAACTCATTTCATTCAGCTGGAAAGAACAAATGAAACAGAGGTAGTATTTCTTAATCGATACTTCATTTGCACGACTTTAATTGTTTTCAGGG
Organism: Silene noctiflora; assembly: GCA_009801015.1. Classification (NCBI taxonomy): domain Eukaryota; kingdom Viridiplantae; phylum Streptophyta; class Magnoliopsida; order Caryophyllales; family Caryophyllaceae; genus Silene; species Silene noctiflora. The sequence goes on along the minus strand of VHZZ01011455.1, from coordinate 35,737 downwards.
ATACAGAGTGGGTTCAAACCGATCTTACCCCAATTTCACATGGCGTTTGTCTTCATATGACCTTAGGCCACACGTTACAAAAACTGTTAGAATAAATAACAGCCTGGTAGGCTTTTAGGGCCGAGTCAAATTTTGACAAGTCTAATGCACGAGTGGTAATTAATTAACTCGCAGGTCTCAGATCCGTTTTTCAAGGCATTTGCTTTCGCTCTCGTATCATCTTGGCTAAGGCATTTAACAGATGTATTGATTAGTGGAGGATCCATAGGTGTATGGCTAAACGAACAAAGGGTTTGGATCATCCGATCCATGACAAGCTTCTTATTTGGAAGCCTCGAGTGTATTAAAACAAGATTGGGTGTTCGAGAAGCGAGTTTCACCCCGACTAATAAAGCCGGAGATATGGATCAAGTCAAGTGGTACCAAATAGGCAAGTTCGACTTTAGGACATCAGAAATCTGTATTCTTCCTCTTGTGACCGCGGTCACTTTGAACTTGTTCAGCTTAGGCATAGGAGTTGCTAAATTGGTGGTTACTACTCGTGACATGAATTCCGTGTTTGTGTACATAGTTTTGTTATTTTACGCGTTGGTGTTGAGTCTTCCGGTGATTGAAGGGATGCTAGTGAGGAAGGATAATGGACGAGTTCCATCGTCGACAACTTTAAAGTCCGTCATCTTGTCGATGTTTTTGTTAAGCTTAGGTTATGTCTTGATCTCGGTTATTTAGAGTTCGAGTTATGAGAATCGAACCTGTATCACAAGAGTTAATTGTGAAATCATGTATAAGTACATATCTTAGTATGATTTGACTCTAATTCGTATTTGAATAATACTATCTCTTTTTTCATTTTGATTCGTTAATTATAATGTTTATTTGTCGAAGTTGAGAGGTTAAATTGAATGTTATTTCAGTTTTCATATTTTAACTAGTTTATAAATTAATCCTAATATGTCCTTTTCCGTGTATATACATTATCTTCGTCTCGGTGAATTTTGTATTTTATTTTGCATGGGGATCATCATTGATGCCAAATGGAAACGAATGGCATATATTCACATAAAATGGGTTGGAAGGGCGGTCCGACTAGACATGCTATAGATTGGGTCGACCGTTGTTTAATTTTTTTAAGCTCCTTTTATAAATTTGCGATGATTTGGATAAGAGAGAGTATATCATATCGTATTTTCAAAAGCTTAATAGTTTATCGGAGTGGGAAAATTTTAAAATTAAGTCGTAAGTAGTCACAATTTAAGATGGATTTTGCTTCATGTTGGTCTCGGTAGTCCCCTACTAGTTTCATGATCTTATATATATACAAAGTATATGGCCGGAGTATTGTCAACGCAAACCAGAACCTCATAATAAATTAATAATTTATTTTTCTCGTGTAATTATTCAGAATAATTAATTACATATACTCATAGTTATTTAATATACAGTCTCTTCTTTATTTAGATTTTATGTCAAAAGCAATAATTGATCAAAACAGAGAAAATACGAAATTTAATTTAACAGTTCCTTAATGCGGATATATATCCAACTTAAGAATAAAACGCGAAGCCATGGAGAAATCCAAGATGATTCCCTAATAAATAGTAACTAGTATTAGTGCCCGGCTCCGCTCGGGCTACCTTTATTTTAGCATTAAAATTTGTGTTCAATTAAATAAAACTACATTAAAGTTGCATAACNGATCGAGTATTCAGTTAGTTGGAGACGTTTCCGATTTTCCTAAAACACGTCTTATTTGTATTATAAATACCAAACTCGTAGGTTATTATTAGGGTGCGCTTTTATTAACTTTAGATATCCTAAAAAACTCTAGTTATTAGTTAGCTACCTTATTATTCTTAGATTTACAAGCTTGTTCTTCGTTATTACGGTATTATCATTAATCATTCCTCGTTTATTAATCATTTAATTGTTATTCATCCTTGTTATTGTTAATCATGTCTTTCATCCATCTTATTGTTGTTAATCCTACTAATATGAGTAGCTAAATTTCTTATCTAGGGTGAAAGGGGAATTGAGTTGATTAGAAGGGGATTGATTATTTTAATTGTTAATAATATCGCATGAATTATCGTTTGATTATTGTTCTTCTTCTAGTTAATTGATTTAGGCCTGAATCGTTAATTAGTGTAGCAAATTGAGAATTTCACCGACCGGGTTAGGACCGATATAGGCTACGATAATAAAATAGGTATAGTTTAATTATAGCAATTGCATGTTATTCTAGATCTAAAGGGCATATTGAATCGACTGATTTTGTGACCTTAGATAATTCGATTGACCTTATAATAAATTAAATTACATCCCCGGATGATTGACCTAGTGAACCTGATCCCTAGACCTTTTAATTATATTTGTTTACAACTTTATTTTACATCGCAGTTAGTTTATGGAAACGAAAAATAAAAAAACAAATCTTCAAGAAACTGTTACTTTGAGACGAACTTTAATATTAGCAAACTGAACAATTACCGCCTCCTTGTGGATTCGATACCTGTCTTACCACTAGCTATTTTGTTAGTACCAAGTTAGGTTTACATTGATTTAGGGGGCGCGACTTTACCCTTATCACTGTATTAATCCTAAAATGTGAAAATTACGTCGGTGAAAGTTAACCAAGGAGATTATAGGGTCGAAGTTAAGATTTACACTAATTGCATGCGAATGCAAAAAATATACAATGATACAATAAATGCATGAATAAACGAAAAGATGGAAGAGATAGATAGGTGCTTAAATATTAATTATAAGGCTAATAAGTACTGATATAAGCGATGATACAAATTAATAACGCAATTGCTAAATCCTACACACACTTTTACTATATCCCACACATTTTTCACTATTATTCCGTTATTACCCTTCTTATAAAAGAAATTAAAAAAAAAATAGACAAAAACCCTCCAAGTCCTCACCATCTCCCGACCACCCATTCCCAGTGCTCATCACCCGTCCCCCAGCCCCGAGTACCCATCTCCCAACCTCGACGACCGCCATGCGCCGTCGACCACGCGTCTCGAGTTAGAATCGTCATAAACCGTCGACCACCCTCATCCCTTCCCCGCRCCGTTTTATCAACAATTAGGGTTCGATTGAGTTGGGTTGTTGAATGGGTGGTTATSGGGTCGTCAAGCCAGAGTAGGATGGTCGGAGGGGTGGCGTCGAGTGGTAGTGTTAGGATGTGTCGCCGAGTATGGTTGCTGCAGGTTGTAGGCGCGGGGACAGGGTTGTCGACGCGGTGATGGTAGCAAGGAGGGGTGGTTGGCGAGGGTTGGGCAGTGAGGGGGAAGGTCGGAGCATGGATGGGGCTGTGGATGGGTGGTTGGCGGCGTTGGGAGGGTGGTTGGGAAGGAGTTGGTCAGCGGCGCTGGCATTTGTCGTTTCATTCTGTTTTTCTTTTTTTCCTTTTTTTTTCTATATGTCCCTTGTTTAGGGATGAGAAATGAGAGGGRCACACTCGGTATAACGGGAATAAATGTGTGGGATTAAGTAAAATAGTGCGCGGGATTTAGCAAGTCCCATTAATAATCGATTAAATGCTAACTAACTGCTACGACCTAAACAGAACCGAGCTAGAGCCAAGATACTGCGAATAATAGGCGCAAGAAATTTTGTGCCTCTTTGAAGAGGCGCAGGCTCTTCTGCGTCTATTTTAGGGTGTTTCTGACTGTTGGAAGTCAGATCCACTTTGTTACTTAAGTTAGATTGATATTGAAAGTTTCGTTTGCGATTTATTTATGAAATTAGACACGATTTGAAAAGAGGAAAACTAAAAGAAATAATATCGATCCTTAACAAATTTAATTATTAGAGATCTAGAATTGGCATTTGAGAACAAATCATCTTGAATCTATATTTGAAATAATACAATTTAATATTGATTACTAATGATTTTGAATCAAACTTAAGATTTTAAAGCTTTTAAAATATATTTGGAAAAATAAAGAATCAATCTAAACCTCATAATATTGAATTATTAGGGAATTAGAATTGAAAGATCAATTAAGTAGTTTAAATCGTATAATATTGTATCATTAGCGATTTAAAGTACTTTTCCTATCCCAAAATTATCCTCTTAGTTTGTCTTGCACAGTCTTCAAAACACCACTTCGACTCGATTTTTCTCCTTTTATATAAATGTTTTTTCGGTAAAAAATTATTTTTGTGAAGGAGTTTTGTATGATGAATGTAAATATGTATTATTATATTATAATTGTTACTATTTTATTTTGAGATGAAGAAAGTAAATAATAAAACTTTGAAAATAAAAAGAAAAAGATCTAAAAACAAAAGATTTGAACTTTATAAAAAAATAAAAAAAAAATATCTCGGGTGAATAATAATTAATCTCACAAAGCGTGATCGAAAACAAAGGAGAAAGGCATAAATAGGCAAGTAGCCTTTTAGAAGAGGTGCACCAGATGGTACGTTCCTTCTAAGAGGCGCGACTTTAGCTGCGTTTCTTCTAGGCGCCTAGCCTTCTTTAATAACCTACTTAAAATTCGGATTTTAAGATTAGGAAACTGTAGAGGTCATATCTTGACTATATGATATGAAAATGCAATACGAAAATATGAAAATACTAAATATTTGATACAAAATATGGGTTAATACAGCCACAAAATTACATGTTTGTAATATCCGGTTATTTGGAAATGACAAAGGAACCTTAGGATGCGTGAGAGCACCCTTAGAATGGATGAGAGTCTACTCGTGAGTAAGACATAGCTGTTCAATGGACCGAGTAAGCGGAACTCAGCCGAGTACGAGTTCTACTCGACCGAGTGGGTGGCACTCGGCCGAGTACGAGCAGTACTTGACCAAGTGAGTGACACTCGGCTTAGTGGACTCAGCACTCGACCGAGTGCATCTTGTCAGAGGGCGATATAACCTACGACAAGACCTTATCCTATCTAACCCTAATTCATTTCCTCTTCTCTCTCTTTAACTCCAAATCCCCTCCATTCTCTCTAACACTCTCCCTAGACCTCTCCCATGGAATGTAAGCTTGGATTTGAAGATGGTACCTCCACCTATTTCGCGTTCTACCCTTGTAAGTCGGAATCCCACCTTTCCTCTTTCTTTTATTTTAATCTTAACTTTTGGGGGTTTGTTATGGGAAATTAATTAGTGACTTATGCAAGTAAAATGGGTAATTAAGGAGTGTTAATAAAGGGTTTTTCATAACAAAAGTATGAAGAATAAGTTGTGATAGTTGTTATGTAAATTATGTTGGATGAGACGGGTTTATGACACGGGATCTTGCTTGTCTTGGATTGCTTTTGGAGTATGCTAAAAGGTAGGATTTTCCTACTTGGTTTCGGTAATATGAAGGTGTTCATATGTCATTCTTGTTGTTGTTAGTCATACAAGGTAGTTAGGTTGCATTATAACACGGGATTTGATAATTGTGTCTTAAAAGGTGGAGGTACTTGTTGGGTTGCATGATAACATGTTAATGGAGAGGAGTATATCTTGTTGTATCACCTTGATTGTTGGTTCACATGAGCACATGGTAGGATTGACATCCAATTCATATCAGAAAGAAGCATGTTGATAATGGATATACTAGTAAGAGCATCATGTTGGCATATTGCATTGCATATTGTGATATATGTGATTGTGGTGGATGTTGGAGGTTGTTGGTTGAGTTATGGTGGTGATAGATGGTTGTTAAGGAGACGTAAGACGAGTCAGGAGACCGTCTTATGCTTGGGCCGCCTCTTGGAGCTTCCCATTCAAAGAGGGACGTGCACATTAATGACTTGAGTACGAAGGGGTTCGTGTGGTGTCATGACGCCTGACAGAGGTTCGGTTACCGGCCGGACTCGGTACCACGGGTGTGTCCCGAGTACTCGTTTTATGGACTGCGGTCCGACTGTTTGGTGGACGGTACTGCGGTGCCGTCACCGGGTTGTTGGTGCCGTGGGTGTTCCCCTTGCACCAGTGAGATGGTTGCGGAGTAGTGACTCGTATATTCTGTTGATACATTGCATATCATGTTCATGTTTACATGTCGTGTATAGAGTATTTGTATTATCTAAACTGGCGTGTGTTGGCTGTGTTTATTTGTCACCTATTTCTGGGGTACAATGTGTTGATCCATATGATATTTCCGATCATATGGGGAGCAGTTTGAGTAGAGGTTGCTTTTTGTATTTCGCGGGAGACGAGACGAAGTTCGGATAGTTGGAGTCGAGTTGCATAGATAGATGATAAATGACATAGATGGTTTTCGAGTAGTATAAGGTATATTTCACATTTATTCATTTATTTATTCGTTATGTAATTCGCTAACATGCCATTTATACAAAGTGTTTCTTAATTGTAATTCCGATTTCACTGCCTCGGAAAACCGAGATGGTGACATCTCCTAATTACCTTGGTCAGGTAAGAAAGGAGTGTTACAAAGTGGTATCAGAGCGACGATTTTGGAACCTAAACCAATGAACCAAAATGAAGCTAGGTGTGTAATAAAATGAACCCGATATGAGTACAATAGGAGGTCGATTTTGGATGAGTAGGCGCCCTCATATCAAAACTAGTTCTTATTATCTTATTCGGTCACTACGAGGGTGGTTATAAGTATTGGTGAACGTTATGTGAAACGTGATGTGATTATGTGTGTGCTATAATAAGTCGTTAAATTCTTACATGATGTAGTTATTCATGTGGTGCATGTTAATGTGTGAAAGTTGAAAAGAAGTAGTGATATGTATAATATGTGTGTGGAGTTTGCTAGTACGATTGTAGAAGTATGATTATTGATGGTTGTGAATGTGATAGTTGCAAGCGCATGGATAATTACCGAAGGTGATAAGTTTAACGACGCGTAATCTAACACGGGATGGGTCACCGATAGCCAACTTGTGAAAGTTTTTAAATGTGAAAGTTGAGTGAGGTCAAATTTTGAATGCTAATCAAATCCACTTTTGTTTAATGACTTGAGCTCTTTATTCCCAAAAACGTTTTGTTATGCCACCTTGTTGGGTAAGATATGATCTTTGGCCTTTACTTTTGTAGAGAACCCGAGACTTGTCGTGTCATATGCCACTAAAATCGTAGGGATCATCCTTCCATTGCATCCGATCACCCTTGACGAAAGCATTTAGTGACTGTGGACGAAAGTTGCCTAGTTTAACACCACTTGGAGGTGACTTGTTTGTATCCTCTTGGAATTAGTGACTTGGAGAACTAGTATCTATGATGGAATGTGTACATTTAAATTGCTTCCCTTTTTGTTGATTTCCGCCACTTAGATGAGGAAAGTGGTTATTCTTTTGTAGATGCATCCATTTACTTATTTGTGTGCTTAATGCTTGGATGTATCGCCATTTTGGCAAAACCCCACTAGCCTTGCAAGAAGGCATCTTACCTCAGTGTTGCCTTTTTGTGAGTTCAAGGGGTGGAGAGAGACTCGCTAATTGTCTCATATCGGATATGCTATTAGTATTAGTTTAAATAAAGGTCTTGGTCTTAGTCACCTCTTTACTCAGGACGAGTAAAATTTCGGTTTGAGGATATTTGATGCGGTAATAAAAAGCGCACTTTTAACCCCTAAATAAACCCCTTTCTGCATGCTTATTTGCACTTATTAGGGCCATTTCGGCGACTTTTGCTTCCTATTTGATTTTCTATGAGATTTTAGCCCATTTCTAGGAAATGAAGCAAAATAAGCCGAAAATCGTGCATAAATGGAGAATTTAGGAGTTTAATTGACGGTACTTGTAATACTACGGTTTTCCCTGCCTTTGGTGATTC
>VHZZ01011449.1:31520-54050 GCA_009801015.1 Silene noctiflora | reverse complement strand
TTCATTGTTATGGATATGGCTGAGGACTCCCAAGTCCCTATTATTCTAGGTAGACCTTTCCTTCACACTGCGGGGGCGGTCATAGATGTTAGGGACGGTAGTCTTAAATTTAGAATTGGGGATGATAGACTTACATTTATTCTTGATAAAGCAATAAAGCATCCCGAGTTAGCTAGCTGTCATATGATTAACACCTTTGATTATAGTATTGATGACTATCTTGCTTTATGTTTGGACAGGAATCCGTCTGACGCCCCTGCTGTTGCATTAGGACCATGGAGCAAGAAGGTAGCTGAGATAGAGAAGTTAATCTATGGAGATAAACCAGCTCCTACGACGGTTTACAGCCTTGAGGTAAGTGACAGTTTGGAAGCTAAGCTTGATGCTCTAGAGGCTGAAATTTTTAGAGAAGATCCCGTCATTGAGGTCAATGTAGAAGCTGTGACTCCTCATGTCATAGGCGAAGTTGTAACTTTTTTTCCCATAGATGCCAAGGTGGAAGGTAGTGAACACTTTTTTCTACCTTTTATTTTTTTGGATTTTGAGTTTGATGCGCCTCAACTGTATTTTCTGACGACTCTCTATGCTTTTAATATATATTGGTGCTACTTATGTCTGTGTGTAGCATATGTCCAGCTTTTTGACTTACTAATGCGTGCTTTGAGTTGTTTTGATTGTGCCATGGGTGAGCATTTAATTTAAAGTACAAGAAATGTCTCACATGGTGTACACTCGATCGAGTCATCAACACTCGATCAAGTATCCGTGATTCTAGGACTGAAACGTAGCCCACGATGATGGACTCACGCAGCTTGTCACTACATCCCCTATTTTGCAGCTGGTTTGGTGGAGTTGGCTATCTCTACAGCTGGTACTATCTTTCCTTGTATTTTCTTTTATTGTATTATCTTTAGTTCTTTAGTTTTTCCCTTTCCTTTGTTAGTAGTATCCTTTAGGTTGCTTTTGGTTTTGTGTGATTGCTATGCTGATAGAGTCACAATGAGGACACTGTGACATTTAGGTTTGGGGGATGAGTTTATTTATGTTGTGTGCTTTTAAAATCAAAAATCCATAAAAATAAAAAAATTTAAAAAATCCAAAAATATGTTTTTCATTTGTTTTAGGTGGAGTCTTGGTGAATTATATAGCAATGATGATAATTTGCATTTGTTTTTGCATTTGAATCCCAATTTAGTTATCCATGTACATTGTTTTGACATGTTATTCAAGAAAACAAAGCTCATAACTCGAGTCTTGACCGTTTTTTATATGCCTTATGCCAAGTAAATTTGACAAAATTATATTGGTAAACTACTTAAATTCTAAGGTCTATAGAGCTTTCTAGGCTAGGAACATCAATAAATTGGTCTCATTGTTATTTAGGTTTTGAGTGTGGGTTCTCCTTATGGAATGTGTAACATTAATTTGCTTAAGTGTGACATTAGTTTCTTGATACTTCTATGCGTTCATTTGACTTGAGTACATGAGTAAAGGCGGTTCTTACCATTCAAATAAGCCTTGCATAGCCAAATTGACTTGATTTTATACTCTTGCAATTGAGTTCATTATGTTTAGATCGTTTGAATAATTGTAGCCTATTCCATACCTTATCTTATAGCTACAGTCCAGAATTTACCTACCTTATCGGGACAGTCGCAGTTGCTTGTTTATCATGTTTATTTTGCTACTATGGTTGGGATGGGACGATATCTTGTCTTATGGGTGTAGCAAATTTTGTTAGCAATTGTGTTGTATCTCTTATGTCGGAAAAAGAAAAAATAATATGAAGCAAAAGAAATCGAAAAAAAAAAATCGAAAAAATAAGTGAAAAAGAAAAAGAAAAAATTCGAGAAAAAAATAGAAAGATAAAAGAAAGAGTTGCTTCATTTGATTTTGTTAAGAGGTAAAAAAAAATTGGTTACTAGAGTCTATTGCATTTTTGGAGAGTAGTTTGTTGTCTCTCATGTGTTTTCAAAGTTTAGATGATTTCTCTAGCTGAGTTTATTTGTGCTTACTATCGTAGATTTGGTTTTGGTTTTAGCACTGCGACTACCGACTTAGCCTCACATTTTCATACATGTCTTTGGCACAAACCACTTCTATACCTTCACCCATTTGTCATCTTTACTGTCATTAATACATGTACTTTTGTCTATGATGTGAATGCGTACTAGTTGGAGAAATTTCTATCACATTAGATTGCATGCATGTTTCATAAGTCGAGTAATTGTTCTTATTTCTTTCTATCTTTACATATAACTCACCCTTACATATACTTATGAGTGCATGAGTGAATCCGTGAGAATCCGACAAATTTGTCTTGCAAGATTGAAAGGTGTTTCGCTATTGTCTATATTTCGGTATCATGTAACATCTTGAGATTTGAGCTGAGTTTTCTATTACCCGTGCCTTTGAATTTGTTTTATTGCTGCACTTTTGTCATTACTTTGTTATAGATATGGATAGATTGGTATTTGTATGTGCATTAACATTAGCTCTGAGTTATTCATTCACCATTTGTATGTTTGTCTTTTGTATTTTGTGTCAACTTTTTGCTTGAGGACAAGCAAAGAGATGATTTGGGGGAGTTTTATGAGTCGTATTTATATACACTTTTATATCTTCCCTTAGCTACTTTTGAGACGGTTTTGTGCTTTAATATGTCATTTTATATGCTGTTTATGTTAGAATGTCGATACTTCCGCCATTTGGTATTTTAATGCAGATTGAATGCATTTGTGGAGCAATTTGATGATAAGGAGCACCGCGGAGTTGGCAAGACAAAGTACGGAAAAGATAGCACGGAAACCAAGGAAGAAAGATGGAAAGAAGAGAAGAAATCGTAAGACGAAGAAGCTGAGGCTAGTTCCTCGATCGAGTAGGTGGTACCTCGATCGAGCATGATGTCCTCAATCGAGTATGCTTGACTCGATCGAGGATCCACTTCGCTTAAGACTTTCCCGGAACTTTCCTTAAGTCGGTTTATTTGTAATATAAATAAGAAACTCGTGCTTAATTATTAGGTTACGCATTATTTTATATAAAAACTCCTAGAAAATCTTAGTTTAGTTTAGCTATTATTATTCTTCCAGATCTACGCCTTTATTTACGGTACTATGTTAATATTTCTTCATTAATTATTAATTCAAGTTCTAATTTTATAATTGCATTATTATTAATCTTTTACATGCTTTTAATTATGTTTTATATTCACCTTATTGTTGTAGTTCTTGTTAGTATTAGTAGCTAAATTATTAATCTAGTGTGAATGGGGATCTAGGTAGTTAGAAGGGGGTTTATCTTAATGAATTGATTGTTAAATTGTTTTGTGTTGTTTAATTATTGTCCTGAATTTAATTAATTAGTTACTGGCCAGGATTAGTTAATTAGTCTTGCAAACTAGGATTTTCACCGACCGGGTTAAGACTAGTACCATCTACGTCGTCTATCATCTAGCTATACAACTCGATTCCAAGTGTTTGTAGCTCGTCTCGTCTCCCACGAGATACAAAAACCAAACTTGTACTCAAACTGTTCCCCATATGTTCGAAAATATCATATGGATCAATACATGTCACCCGAATTAAAGCAGGTGACAATTACGCACAACCAACACACGCCAGTTTCAAAAATATAAATGCTTAAGACGCTACACGAGTATATAACTATGCAACATGTCAACGGAATGCACAAGACGCGACTCTTCATCCGTTACAACTTTGTAACCACTTCACCGGTACCAGGGATGTAATCCCCTATAAAATCTAATGCAAAACAATGACGGAATCATTGTTGACTTGGGATTAATAACACAAAGATAAAAGTTCTAACCGTGATAAAATCGAGAATGTGTAAAATTCTCAAAGATAAAACTCCAAAACGGTTAGTCAAATACAAATGCCACTTTTCTAACGAGGGCTAAAACAAAAACCTCCAAGAGTGTTCAAACTAAAACCAGAAAAGGAAGTATAAAAACAGAGTAGGATCTGCAAACTACTCGCTAGCTCACACTGATACACCCAGCCAAAACAAATACCCGTCATGTTATAAACATAACAGCCACAATCAGTGGGGAGTAACTCGACGTTCTCCCAGCCATATCACATGATATAAATATTGTAGAAGCAGATTATATATCAAAAATAAATAAATTGAAATATCAAAACATGTTTAACAAGAATAGGTCACCACATGTTGCATGCTTAAAAGCAAAATTCCTCAAATGACAGAATGGAAATAATTTAGTTCAGGCCAGAAAGTAACTTTAGCTATACTCCTTGATACCGCAGCATCTTACACTAGACAACAAACTATAACAGGACTCGTCTTACCACGCAGTGCGTAGTCCCGGTCTAAGTACATGTACATTACTCTACGACAATCTGTACCTCCCACTAGGGTACCCAATCATATAGTTGTATAAGAACTCGTATGCCTTAGTTTATTATTCTTATTCCCTTCCTTGAATTATTCCAAACTTAAAAAAATATCCCAAAGATAGTATATAATTCAAATAGAATTATCTCAAAGGTTCGTAAGTGAACTACACTTTTATTTCTTCAAAATAGGAAGCTTAAATATCACCTCCAAAAGTATAAAATTAATCCAAGGATTATAATTTGATTAATCACCGTATTTAAAACTTAAATCCAACAATTATCTTAAAATACTTTAGTAAAAATATATTATTTAGGCCTTAATGAGACGGAGTCCTAAAACAGTTTATAAAACAGAACATCAGTACTGTAAAATTCATAATTAAATACAGAAAAATATAAATGACGCAAGGCTAATTTTCGTGGTTTCCTGTATCTCTTAGCTACAACTTTCATTTTATAACCAACTTCAAAAGGCGAAAGTCTAAAAATTCATTTCTAAAAGCTGTCAAAAAAAGATACCCAAAATGTTTCAGTTCATGAAACGACTTTAAAAAAAACATACTAAGGCAAAGTAAAATTCTAAGATTAACTAGACATCCCAAAGTTTGTGTGAGAAAAATATTAGCCACGGTATCAAAAGCAAAATATGTTTTACGAATTAATCTTTGAGCAAAAGACATACTTGTAGTTTACAGGCGAGTTGTTCACAAATAACTTATTCTGAGAAAACCATACATCGTAAATTTATGATATTTTTTGTGCAGACTCTAGGCTTAAAAATAATATGAGTCTCTTTTCAACATTTTTGCATATTCGAAATAAAAGTAGGCGATATAAATTTTATAAACAGACTGTCAGATTCAGTAGAATTAACGAACGGTTTTGCCACAACTTCTAAATTACTTATAAAATCGAAATGAAGGTATTCATGACCTAAAATTTTACACACCTTGGTAATCCATGTCTCTGCTAAATTTTCGTGAATTAAGCATTTGAAAAAGTATTTTAAATATAATTAAAAAATATTCAGCATCACTATAATCGCAAAAACCGTATCAAAACTATAAAATCCGAAACAAATACGAAGTACTATAACTCCAAAATAATTACCACAAAAATTCATGGTATCTTAAAATCCATTATTCATTCCAGTAAAAAAAAAAAAATAATTCATAAACATCAATTTGTGACAAATTTTAAATGAATAATCAGATTTTCGAAATAAACAAAAGTGGGATCAAAGACACTCGGTTTTCCGATCAAAGACGAAAATTGCTAATTTTCGCAACATATTTATTTTACTCAAAACAGAATGTAAAACCGAAATTATAGGCTCAAAATCATCACAAAACTGAACCTTAATATCTTTGTAAATCACACATAGGTACACGGCTTTCCTAACGCAAAAGACGGATTCTTTAAATTTGATGGTACGTAATATACAAATGATGAGAGTGAACTAAATTTGAACAGCGGGAAGGGATGAAGCAGCACACACACCACCATACGTACATACAAATTTATCTTATAAGAATTAATATGTCTCGGCCCGTTTACTAGATTTTTTTTCCGAAAAGTTCGTAGAACAAAACATATGCGAGATTCATGAAATCGTCATAAAATTGAAACCTTGCATCAACTAACAGAATTTGCAGCAACAATAAAAAAAAAAAGATAATGAACAATATCAAATTTCCTAATACATGCAACTACAACAATTAACTCGTGTAATACCGAGTACCGTCGAAGTCACCTCTAATCGCTATCCGACTGGATATGGTACTCGTCTTTGTAAGGATCGTCACGATAGCCCTTAGAATAGGATGAACGGTTGATGAAAGAAGATCGATTCAAATAACGGAAATAAGAAGCAAGAACACAAGCATCTACGTAAAACTTTTAAATACGTGCGAGATGAAGAAGAGTTGCTGTTTAATTGCTAAATGTCACGGCTCTTTAATTAGAGAGTTTTTAGGGTTTGATTATCCTTATTTTATTTTATTTTGAAAAAAGTGGAATAAGAATGTATGTAGACAAAATAAGGATTGTTTAAAAGAAACAAAATAAGAAAACAAGCACAAAATCTCCTTATTTGCCTAACAAGAAACCAACCAAATAAAAACATAACAATCCAAAATATCTTCTCCATTTTGTTGTAAAAATCAACAAAGATAGAATAAAAATAATTATACTAAGGATTTCAAATAAAAGAATAAAAAGGATAAATCCAGTTAAATAATTAACTTGTCTGTTAACCAAAAACACAGTCCTTATATCAATGGGGCCAAAATGGATTTTCCATTTTTACTTACAAAAATGTCCTTTAAATAAAAAGTCAGCGCGAGAAGAAATCAGACTGAAATAAGATTTAAAACGACATTAATTAGCGATTTGAACAAAATCGGTAAATATATGTATTAAAATTTAAATTCCATAAACAAAAATTCAAAATAAATGAGAGTAGAAAATTGCGGGTGTTACAAGGAACACATCCACGGTGCAACAACCCGGTGACGGCACCGCCCTCCAAACAGCCTGACCGCAGTCTGTAAAACAAAAACTCGGGACACGCCTGTTATACCAAGCATAGGTGTTAACCGGACCACTGTCAGGCGTCGTAACACCACACGAGGCCCTCCGTACTCAATTCATAAACGTGCACGTCCCTCTTAGAGTGGGAAGCTCCGAGAGGCGACCCAAGCGTAAGACAATCTCCCGACCCGTGTTACATCTTCTTAACAACCACCATAACTCTACCACATCCTCCACATATACGACAATCACAATGAATGCAATATGCAACACAATATGCTAATATATGAATCGTCATGAGGCACACTCCCAAATTTACCATAAACACTAATTTCTCAAATATCCCGACTCTTTGAGTCGCCATAACTCTATATCATGCTAATATGCATTTCCGATAACAACATGAGACTCACAACAATCCCAATATCATAATATGATGTCATACGACTTTTATAATGAAAACAAGGACAATGGACACACCAACAAGCATTCATATTACTAAAACCGAGTAGGAAATCCTACCTTTTTAGCATACTCCGTAAGCTAATCGAAACAAGTAAGATCTCGTCTCATAAAATCGACTCTATAATACCACGTAAATTCTACTAGTGCACTCGGCGAGTACAACTGAGTACTCGGCCGAGTGGCCCTTCACTCGACCGTGTGTGTGGACAAAGTGCCCTCTGGGCATTGTTCCATTGGAACGTGTGTCACTCGGCCGAGTGGCTGATGCACTCGACCGAGTGCCATCGAGCACTCGACCGAGTGTACGGGCTCAGGGTTGTTTCGTGAATGGGCTTTGTGCTAAGTGCGGCTTGGTATATTAACCCCAATTTCAGATTTTTACTCATTTACTCACCAAAACCCTAACCTCCTTATCTCTCAAAAATCCCAAAAACCCTCCAAACCTTATCCTCAAAGATTCCACCATACTTTTGAAGATTTACTCTCCAATTCACAATCCTTGTCAATTGTTTACATTTGTAAATATACATTCACACTTTTCCCTTTATTCTCTTATTAGTAAACCCTAATCTTCTAGTATGTTGTTTTATGGAATTAATTAGGGTTTTGACTAATTAGGTGAGATAATTAAAGGGTTAATTAGTATGGTTATTGTTGTAGTAATTGGTTGTAATAGTTAGTCACTAATTGTGTAGGGGGAGACTTCATTGAGGAGCGCTTCTAGCTTGTTTGCTTGCTTGACTACTTGAAGATTTATAAGAGGTAGGGTTTTCCATACTTAGCTGTGATGATATGAGTGTTTACCTTTGTATTAGTTGTCATGAAATACATATTATATGTGGTAGTTGCATGATATCGTGAGTAAGTGGGTAATTAGGGTTTGGTTGCATATTAATACTGGATGTTCATCATATCTTGTAATTGGATAAGTGGAATTGGCATCATATTATCACTTGGTTGCATTATAACATGAGTTGGAAAGTTTGCTAAATGATTAGGTGGATTGTTGACAAACATATGAATTCTTGTCATACTAGTATAGATCTCGTACTATAGTACGGTATTTGTAGAGTGTTGTGTTAAAGAAATTTATAATTAAAATGTTGGCATTAAACATTTTTACATTTAATAAATTTATTATTATAAAGTTTTATATTAAGACGAATTTTGAATAACATAGAGTAGTTGAGAATTCATTTTTGTGTTTTTTATGAAATTTGCCCTGCATGAGAGTTACATAAAAGTTATTTTAGATGCTTGATATTTTTGAAGTTGATTTGGAAAAAATATTTAGAAATTGATTTAAAAAATTTAACAAATCATATCTCTATATTTCTTGATTTTTAAGATAATAATTTTTTTTAATAAATGGAATTAGATTAATCACTTTTGTAAGAATAACACTGAGTAAGATTTTTTAGCAAGATTTTTGCCAATTAATGGAACCAAATTAACGGACTAAATTAACAGTGAGCCCACTTACTTCATTAGTTAGAATTTTTCAAGAGTAATAATAATATATTTTTTTTTATGGTTAAAGGAGTAATAATAATATTGAGCGCGAATTGTTAAGTAATGTTACTCTTTTAGCACAAAAACTTCGGAGAGACGGTCTCTCAATAACGTTATTGAGAGACCTCTCATATGTTGGGGTGAGGGACCCATTAAATTTCTTTTTTCCCTATTATGTCTCTCACTAAATTAGTGGGAGACGGTCTCTCACGAGACCTACTGGTCTTTTAGTATATAGGGGATTATTGATTTATTTTTTCTATGGGGATCAGTTGAAAATGATCGTATTAAATGTTCGGGAAGTATTGCTTATTGTGCATTTAATTCCAATCAGTGTATTTTCTTTTTTTGCTCAAAATAGATTGACTACAATATTAATTGACTACAATATATTCTTGCAGAAAATAGAAGAGGTTTAATTCCAATTAGAGTAATTTTTTTCCTCAAAATATATTGACTACAATACATTATTGCTGAAAATAGAAGAGGATATTTATTAATTGACTATTATATATTATTGCTGAAAATATAAGAGGATATTTTTGCGCAAGGAAGCACTTGAGCGGGAAAAATGAACGAGATTACCCTAGACTTGTTAATCGTTTAGTCTATAGGGGAAGATGGTTATTATTGTGTGGAAAGACCAATTGGCATATTGTGCATCTTTAATTTATTATGGATGTTGGAGGTGGTGAGTGGAGGATTTGGGGGTACTATGTTGGGTGGTCGAGGAGACGTAAGACGGGTCGGGAGACCGCTTTTACGCTTGAGTCGCCTCTTGGAGTTTCCCCACTCCAGGAGGGACGTGCACGTTCATGGCTTGAGTATGGAGGGACGGGTGTGGTGTCACGACGTTTGGCAGGGGATCCGATTAGTGCCCGAGCCCGGTACCACAGGTGTGTCACGAGTACCACGGTACGGACTGCGGTCCGGCTGTTTGGTGACAGTATTGCGATACCGTCACCGAATTGGATATCGAGAGGATGTGGAGATTGGAGAACTTGTGTTGTTGAATCACTATTTCCTATCATAATCATTTAGTCTTTCACATTCACATGACTTGTAGGCATTCGTATTATTGGAGCTAACCAAGTGTTTTAAAAATGTCTGTGGTGAACCATATGATGATTTTCGCTTATATGGGGAGCAACGACTTGACATATAGCTTATGCATAAATATGTTGGAGCCTTGAGAGCGGTCCTCACCTTAGCATATCGTCATTCTTGTTGTCTTAAACTTTTTGACATTTAGACTCCATCTAGCATAACGCCCATTTTGCAGCTACTTCCAGCATAACGCCACGACGTAGCTTCCCGTTGGTTGATCGTTGAAGTAAATACAACCCAACTTCCTGCCTCCCATCTTCTGATAGACACTTTGCACCCATTCTTCAGAAGCGGTTTTTTTTTATTATTATTTTGTTGGTTTTTGGTAGACTTTTATGTAAATTTAATGGGATTGTAAAGCTAATTTTTGTTGTTAAGTTCTTTAATGTTGTAATAGGGTAGAGAAATGCCCTTTTATAAAAGGCATCTCAGTAAAGATTTCTGCCATTAGGGGGGAAAATCCTAGTGAAAATAGTGGGACTTTCAAACTTTGTCAAATTTGGTGGGATATTTGGCCCTACTAATTTTTGGTGGGAACGCTTAATCACTAATTTTCTGGGTAATACCCCCAGTTTGCCTAACTAATAAAGCAACTTCTCTCAACACAAATTGTACCTTTAATAATTTTTTATTTCTTTCTTAAAACTTGTACAAAAAGGATAAATGTAGTGTGGAGTTGAATGGATAGAATATTACTTTTCCAGTTCAAATTATTTGTTTAGTTTAATTAAAATACGTCTCATAATACAATTAAAAGATAAAGAATTAACGTAATTGCTAAATCCCGCGCATTATTTTACTACATCCCGCGCACTTTGACCCTCTTTTCCTATCACTACCCTTAACTTAAAAAAAAAAAAATTGCAAGATTCACGCAGTCCAAACGACACCCTTTGCCACCCCACCTCCCTTCCCCCTCACCATCCCCCGACTACTCCTCCCTAGCCCAGACCAACCTGRTCCATGCTCCGACGACCACCCCAACCCCACSCCGCCGACCATCCTAATCCACCATACTCCAATGAATCAAAGTGTCTCATCAACCATACCCAACCGCTGTCAACCATACCCAACCGCTTCTCCGTCGACACACCCTACTCATGTCGCTGTCGACCTACCCCTCCTCTACGACCACCCCGACCCATTCGACGTCAACCACCCTACCCTAGCCTATCAACCTCGCCGTCGACCACCATACCCCACCATACTTCATATAAATTTGTGTTCTATCCATCCTACCCAGCCGCTTCACCATCAACGCAACCTACCCACCTCGCCGTTGACCCAACCTCCTATTGCCCTCTCCGTTGTCGGTCGACTGATGGGTTGACTGGAGCGAGGGGCGGCTGTTACATATGTGGTCTTCAATTTCTCTCTCTTTAGGGTTTTTTTTTGTGGGTGAGAAGTGAAAGGGGTAGACTCGGAAAAAGGGGTAAAAAAGCGCGGGATTGAGTAAAATTGCGCACGGAATTTAGCCCATCCGAGAATTAATTGTGACCGAAAGACTTTTTGTGTTTTGAATTAGTAAAAACATAAACAAATAATTGCGACCGAAAGACTTTATTGTGTTCTGAATTAGTATTGAACAAAGTTGTTCTACACTTAATTGGGTACTCCTCCCTCAGAAAAGCTCAACAGATCCGCCATTAGAGACACACTGTAGTAGTGTACACACACATAACACTAACTCCATTACTAAAATACCACAAATCTCAATAAACCCTCAAAAACTTCAATTAAAATTCCCAATTTCAATCTTTGTTCTATAATATTGTTTTACAATTTGCAAAAACAAGATCAATGAGATGAGGGTGTTGCCATTTGGGTTACTTCTTGTTCTTGTTTCTGGATTCTCAATTATCCTAATTTACATCACTTCCTTCTCCAATTTTGGTATTTATTCTAATTCCCACATTTAAATTTTATTGCAAAGTTTTGATTTTTATTTGTTTTTTTCAGTTTTTGATGTGTGATTTTTTGTGGGTATTTTTGTTTTTATTTATTTAGATCCAAAGATAAGGCTTTCTGATGAAGATTTGCGGGGATTGGATGCTCTTCGTAGTAGTTTTCAGCAGTGTGTGGTGAGCTTCTCCATTTTTTCAGATTTTTTGTATTGTATTTTCTGTTTATTTGAATTTCAAGTAATTTTCAGAGATTTACTGGGTTTTGTTAAGATCATTCTATTGATGTCTTCTGAAGTAGTTGCTTAATTATACGATTGAACTGTAGTGTAATCAGTGGCGGAGCTAGATTTATAGTTAGTATACTGCTATGTTACATGTGCATGATGGGGATTATACTGCCGTGCATGTTTTTGCTTGATGGACATTATAATGTACTAGTTGTCAATTGCTATGGTGCATGTACATGATGGGCATTATAATGTTCGTGTTTTCGCTTGAGGGTTTTAGTGAGTAATAGCATTCATAATGCCATTGTGTGTGTGTGTGTGTGGTGGGTGGGGTAGGTGCCCTAGGTAGTGGGGAGGAGATTGCCATTTCACTCCGAGCTTTGTCACTTAGGGTTTGTATGAATAATGTAATAGGAGGACAGGAATGGGAGGGTCAGAGGGAAAATGGACTGTCAGTAAACTTCCATATCTTTTCTATTCTATGTCAGAAGGATTCTAGTTTATCGGGTAGGACTATAGGACGGAAAGTAGAACCCCCATTTCCTTTTAATTCATTGTGCAAACCAAATAAGGAAATTGTCCCCTCCCTTAACCTCTGTCCAAACAATGGATTAGCCTTATCTTTGGGTCTTGCTCAAAGACATGAGAGAGCTTTTTTGTGCCACTTGTTTAGTACTCTACATTACGAGTGTTTATCATTTTGATAGCTTGATTATTCATTTTTCCAAATCATGGTTATTAGCATGACCAATAAATCTGTGTGGTTGCTGTTGTTACAGAGTGCTAATGGGTTGGGTTTGCAAGCCTTGTTTGATAAAGACTACTGCCAAGTTACGATGAAATTTCCTGATAAAACTATCTCCAAATGGGTAAATTTTCAATTTACAACTATTGCTAATATTTAGGCATCTTCTTGGGTTTTCTATGCTTGGTGAGACTTGAGTACTAGACAGTTACAATGCTCATGAATATGTGCAGAGTGATCCTAAATCCGGGGAGCTTGAAGGTCTGTCTCATGAATTTAATCTCTGTGAAGCTGTGGCTACCTGGGAACAGGTGAGCAGTTATAAGTCCGATAAGTTAAATTTTTATACCTTCATCACATTGCTATTTGATGTTCTTGTATCTTGATTGATCTTCTATTTAGTGAGCTGATTGTTTCAGGTTAGGAATAGTACAACAGTGTTGACGAGGGAATACATAGATGCCTTACCCAATGGATGGGAGGATTATGCATGGAAAAGGATCAATAAAGGAATACAACTGTGAGTAATCCTAGCACAACTTTTTGCCACTTAGCTCTAGAAACTAAATCAGTTTGCACTTAATGGTGTGTGGTGACAATAAGGAAACATGAAAATTGATATATACGTGTGTTCGTGTTTGAGTGTTCTTTTTACAATTCCCAGATCTGGTCTTTTGCTTTTTATTACTTAGGGTTGTAGTTTGTGGTGGATGTCAGCTTCACCTTAATTTACTTTATAGGAGTAGCTCTAAGATGCTAACTTCTGAAGTTTCTTTTAGATCCACTCTCTTACCTAGGTTTTCTTAGGTATGAACCTATTACAGGACTTACATAGTTATATGGTGAGAACATAGAAGTGACTACTTTTGCCTAAAGGCTCAATTGAGGATTATGTATATAAAATTCTTCTATCAGCTGTTGATGTGCTTGTATTATGGATTATTTGCTAGGGCCTTATTCGATCGGTCACTCAACCTTAAGTTTGTGTGTTGCAGTAACCATTGTCAGAATAAGTCTCTTTGTATGGAGAAACTTTCACTGGTCCTCCCTCAGGCTCCACCGTATTATCCAAGGCAATTTCATCGGTGTGCTGTAGTTGGAAATTCAGCAGATCTTTTGAAAACAAAGTTCGGAAAGGAGATAGATTCATATGATGCTATTTTCCGACAGAATGGCGCCCCCATTCAGGTTGTATGGAGCCACCACATGTTTTTTTTAATTAATTAATTGCTTCTGAAATCTAATTTTGTATGATGTGCAACAGAACTACTCTGAGTATGTGGGTTCAAAGAGTACTTTTCGCCTTCTAAATAGAGGGTCTGCCAAAGCTCTCGATAAAGTTGCTGAACTCTATGGTATAAGCATCACTTTACTTCTTTGAAGCTTAATCAAATATTCTTCTCGAGTATGACTGTAACTTCGTACAGATGCTGGAAAGGAGGCTTTGATAGTTAAAACAACTATTCACGACATAATGAGCAAAATGATACGGGTACGTATTTACTCCATTTGTGTTGGAAAATATTATGATTTAAGAATTATATTAAGAGTTTTAATTTAATGTTTGTCCAAATAAATTGAAATTGGTTTAATGAGAAATTTATGGTCATTGATTTTAATGAGTGCATTTAGTCACATTTAGTTGGATGATTAATGTTACTTAATGTTGGTGATTTTATGAGTGTCAAATATCATTTTGACTAGCTTGATACGTTTATTATATAACCAAATGGTCATTGGTAAAATTTGTCTTAGTAACGTATGTTTTGGTTTGAATGTTTGATGATCATTTATTTGTCAACTTTATATATATAGTGTGATTAGTATATTCAGAGATGTATGATCATCATTTTATAAGAGGTGCGTGTGCACTTAGGCTCTGAGATGATGGCGTGTAAATTAGTGTCACAATGATAAAAGATTTTCCCATATTACAATCTGTTTTGTACGCTTTAAACAATGAGCTTCTAAAAGTTATTTTTATACTACTTTAAAACTATTATTGAGCATTGGACGATCATCGGTTCGGGGGCTCCTCTTGCTGCTACCGAAGGAGTCCAACGGGTTGTCGTATCTTGGGAGAGGAACACACTATTCGGTAACTAGTGCAGTGGAGGCGTTATCTCTCTTAGGAAAGCACCTAGCGCGATTCGACCCAGGATACACCTTTCTTATCTACTCTCTTTTATATTATTGTTATTTTATTTATATATTTATTTCTTTATATTATTATATTTATGTTGTAATATTATTTACGGTAATATATTGCTCCACGTTTCAAACAATTTGTGCATTTTCTTTTTCTGTTGGCTCTCTGGAGTATTGTTTAGAACGTCAACTCTTTAGTCGTTAGTACCTCGTAAACCTAATTGTGGTTACCTTACAATCTTGCATCCTCCCATTTACGCTACCTCATTCGTTTTATTTATTGAATTCCTTTTACACCTCTTTTGCAGGAGATTCCAATCCTTAATCCTGTGTATCTAATGTTAGGCACATCCTTTGGTTCATCAGCTAAAGGAACAGGGCTTAAAGCACTGGAATTCGCACTATCAATATGTGATTCTGTGGATATTTATGGTTTCACTGTTGATCCGGGTTATGAAGAATGGTAATTATCATATCATCAATCTGTCGTCAATATGGGTCTCAGTCTGTTTAGTGTTAGCGATGGAAAATTTCAGCTTCCATTCTCATGGACAATTGTTGACATTAACAGGACTAGGTATTTCTCAGAATCACGTGGAGGTCATACTCCTTTGCATGGCCGCGCATACTATCAGATGATGGAGTGCCTAGGCGTAAGTGTTTCTTTTTTTGCATTTATTATGTATACTGTTTTTTTCTTTTCGTTTGTCTAAATTCAAAATATGATCAGAAACTACTTTGCTTTTGGAAGGTTGAGAGATTAATTGTTTGTTATTGTTGGTTATATAATTTGCAGCTTATCAAAATCCACTCACCTATGCGCTCCGATCCTGATCGTGTTGTGAAGGGGCTTCCCAGTCGTAGCACTCTGACTGCAGCTAGAATGGCATCAGAGAAAATATTGGCGTAAGTATTCAGTTTGATCTGTGTTTATTACTAGTCCATATACTCTTCAATCTCATTTAGACTTTGCTCTTATATACTCCGTATTTTTTACTTAAAATGATGTCACTAGTTGGCTGGCTGAGGACTGGACGCTAGATCAACATGTCTTTAATTCATGTTTATTGAGAAGCTTGTTACTTGTTAGGAAATGTGTTGTTGGCTCTTATAGTCTTATCCACCAGATATATGGAAAAGATAGGCTGCTGAACTTTAAATACCTTTGCCCGTAGCATTTGGGTTGGAATTGGATTGGATTGGATTGGTGGCTCAGCCATAATCATTCTAGGATTAGCCAAGACAGTGTCTAAAAATAAAATTTGGATGGGGTCGGGTGAGTTTTGTGCAGTGTACTTGCAGTCGCCATTGTCTTCCCCATGGATAATGAAGCTTACATCCACTGCGTCATCTTATTAGCAGAATATATATCCCATGAGCTGCCTTTTTCAGGAGGGTCGGAGCTGGCTCCACAGATCCGGTCGGTGCATGTTGGATAGTATCAAGGCAGCAGAACACCATAAAGCCTAGCCTAAGAAAGGAAGCTCGTGAGCATCAAGAGTACGTGAAAGGCACGACCATGTATCCCATGGAGCATAGTCCAGGACACGGCTTGCTCTGCACCGTACCAAGCTCCTGATGGTTTCCTGCAATTGAACATTCTGAAACTTGAGAAAAGAGGAATAGTAATAGTAGGAGATAGTATACTTTTTGGGCTTGTATCTTGGTGCACCTCCACGTAGTTGGCTATGTAGGATCAGAGTTCGGAAATGTGGGTTCTAAACTTTGTCTATTCTGTGGAAATTGTGGCCGCCAAGTTTCATTATTAGGCTATAGATAATTTTATCAAAAAACTTGTGTTGTAAGTTGTACGATTTTGTACTATTCCAGTGGCTCATTTGACAACCAAAAAAGAACTTCCACGGATTACAGAAGTTTGCTATTTAATGATGTATAAGGTTGTTTTATTAATACAAATATCATAAAACCATATTAAGGAAAACTTTGCTTCTTAATTAATTTGTTACGGACGAACATTCTCCTTGTAATAAAATACAAAAAATGTCCAATAACATTAACTTAAAAGTCATGAACTTGTATCTAAAGTTCTCTATAACTAGACTTGGTAAATAGGCTGTCCGTTGGGGTTTGGATTGACTAATTTCATATATGCTATACACCTCGTTTTAGGTTGAGTCGAGTTATCTTTGAGTTCGAGTTTCAGATTCAGTATTTTTGGACCAAGTTATTTTCGAGTAATGGTCACTTCAAATTTGGTCATTTTTGGGGTCAGATGATTTTAGACAAAGTCACTTTTGATCAGGCCAGTTTTGAGTGTAGCAATGTTACGGTCAGGTAAGAATCACATCTAGATTATGCATTATTTATGCTTTTCAACTTAATTTTCGTTACTAAATCCGATCCATTTTGCGAACTTTTTTTTAAATTATATCTCTTTCCCAAACTCGTTATCAGCTTTAGACGGGTAGTTGATATGATAATTAGAAATTCAGAATTTAGAAGTTCAAAGTTGTATACAAAGCTAGAAACGACAATAGATCACCTTTTTCAAACCCCACTCACCGAAAGTCCGAAAACCAATCGTTGCTTAGGAAAATTGTACCAACCTCACTCTTCAAACCCTAATTTTACCCCCTCTTTTCATTTCTCTGCTGAAAATCAAATCAAATCAAATCAATCAAAAATGGTGGATTTCGGAAGAGTACAGAAAGAACTACAAGAATGCAACAAAGATGTTCAAGTATCAGGGATAAGTGTCAAACCTAAAGCCGATAGTTTATCACATCTTCTTGGTACTATTCCTGGTCCTGTTGATTCTCCTTATCAAGGTGGAACTTTCTTAATTGACATTGTTTTAACTGGTAATCTCTCTCTTTTCTTTTCTTTTATCGCTTTAATTGTCGTAGCGAGTCTTGTATGAGACGGTCTTATCGCATTGTACACCTCAATTGTTGTACTCGTATATTGTTGTATGTAGTTATCGTATTAGTTTTTGTGTTGCGATAAAATTAATAGCATGCTATGTTATAGTAGGAGGTACTAGTGACTAGTGAGTCTTGTATGAGACGATCTTATCGCATTGTGGCCAGTACAATTCAATTGCCGTATATTGTTGTATGTAGTTATCAGGTTAATGGGTACGAGTTTGTGTTTCGATAAAATTAATAGCATGGTATGTTATAATAGTGGTGTAGTGGTGTAGTGGTGACTACTGACTAGTGAGTCTTGTATGAGACGGTCTCCCACAATGAGTCAATGAAGCCAAATTATTGTATTTTCTTCATATCTGATTAGTGACTATAGTGGTTAGTGAGTCTTGTATGAGACGGTCTCCTGCAACGAAGCCAAATTTCTGTGTATTCTTCTATTAAATTATTGTGACTAGTGAATTTTCTATAAGACGGTCTCCCATAACGAAGCCTAATTCTTGTATATTCTTCTATCTAATTAAGTAATTATAATGACTAGTGAGTCTTATATGAGAGAGTCTCCCATAATGAAGCCAAATTCTTGTGTTGTGGTGATGTTAAGAGCATGGTATGTTATGGAAGTAGTGAGTCTTGTATGAGATGGTCTCACACGTGAGACGAATCCAAATCCTCTTATGCACTCTTCTTTGTAATTATAGGGTTAATGGGTTGGTGTTGTAAGTGGCGTTTCTAGAACCCTTATAATGGAGGTTCGAGTTTACATATAAATTTTTTTCTATCCCAAACAAAATCACCAATTTACTATTATGTATACTTGGCATTTAGGCATATATATCAAGTGTTAACGAAAAAAATTTAGAAATGAAAACAATAATAAAAGGAAAAATCAATTAAGAATAGTTCAAAGAACAAAATGTCTACGAGGAATTCGCACAAGGGTCGAATTAGCTTTCAGAAAGGGTATGTATTAACAAAATCAACAACAAAAATTGCAAGTAGTAGTGTTCAAACCCACACCCTTTCTATAAGATGTCAAACGCAAACCAGTAAGGCAACTGAACCTTAGTGATTCTTATGTATCCTTACACATATATATTCTTTCTGGGAGTCAGTGGGGGTTCACTTGAACCCCATGGACCCCCAATAAAAACGCCTCTGGGTGTTGTATGTTTGGCCGTCTCATATGAGTTTTTGTGTTGTGAAGATACAATAAGGTAACCATGAAAAGATTCGAAGTTACTAATATTCTTGAATTCATTCAAATTTGTGGTTTTTTAGATGTTTATGTGATGGGTTCTGGTTGTAATTCACATTGTTTAATGGTGTTAGGGTTTTATATGTGTAACTGATGGGTAGTTTGAGATGATTTCTTTTTTTTTTTTGGTTTCTACTCGTTCGTATTAAGGTATATTAACCAGCTTGGGAGTCAAATGATGTAAGGATTAAGTTTTAATGAAGTTATTAATGTGTCTGACAAATAATTATAGTTCTGGGAAGTTGCTATATGGTAACTTGCTACTCCATGAAAAAAAAGTGCTAAGATAAGAGTATTTGTTTATTGCCAACAAAGCTCAAATCTCAATGGACAAACAAGTATATTGTCTGTGACACAATTTATTGACTTCTGCTGTTAAAAGCTAATTCACACCAGGCGGTTCGACTTTCTCCAACTCCAGGATGATCTCTATGACTAATGACTTTAAGTGTTTATGATGATACATAAACCATTTCTGGTTTTCATGGGTGCTAATATCCTAAATCCGTGTCTTAAATTTCATATTGTTGTCCTTTTATATGGGAAGGCAAAATATTTTCCAATGGCAGGCTGTCAATAGTGATCTGATAATTTGTTTAGGCTAAGTGAAGCAACATACATTACCATGACTGACTTTTGCCCATGTTTCTCACCTTGCAGATGGGTACCCGTTTGAGCCACCAAAGATGAAATTCCTGACTAAAGTTTGGTATGGACCATTTTCTTGCATTTTTCACTTGTGCCCTTTTTTTTCGCTAGTGCCATTTCAGGCAGTGTAGTAAGCTTATGCGTTGAGTACCTTTTGGTTGACATCTAACCTTGTCTAGAGTAAATCTGTGTATATATATATAGACAGATGTATGGTTTTCTGTGGGTGCGGGAGGTTCTGCTTGTTTACACACTGTTCTGTGATGAATTCAGATGGTTAGTTGCAGCAAGTACACCTATCCATGATACTGCCCTTTTGTGATATACAGAGTAGTATTATAAATATGTTTATTCAATCAGTTAGAATTAGCTTCTCTCTCGCACCCATTACTCTGACTTATGTAGTTCATTGACGTTACATAAACCTTAGAAGTTTCCATCTTCAAATTTTTCCAGTTTTTTGCTTTATTCCGTTATTGGTAGTAGACGTTGTAATTGATGGAAGTCACGAGACCAGATAGTATCATAATTACCCCTGTCTAATGCTTCTATGCTGAACCTTTCTGATCTGATATGTAACTAACACTGCAACCTAAAAGTTTGTCCCCTTTTTTTGTTTAATGTTGTCAGAGCCTTTCGTTTTATACAAATTATGTAATATCATTTTGAGACCATACAACTACGAGAAAAATAGCTGAAATAAATTTATGACCCCGTAACGGCTCAAGGCATTCCTAACTCCTAAGTTCTTTTATGTCTGTGACCTTTTATAAATGTTGGTCTCTCTCTCTATGATGTATGATCATAATAATAAACATATCAACCAATGGTGAATTGGATACTTGACCCATTTTTATGTTTTTTTATTACTTACATTTATTATCATAAAGGACATTGAGTTTGAAGGAATCCAGGCTCTGCTTTATCCTGTACTTGGTTCTGAAGAACATAGATTTTTAACGTAGAGCTCTCTCATAGTGATGGACCTATATTATTGCATCAGTATTCACTGGACTTGCTGCGTGGTGTGAAATTGTTTGTGGGTTTGTTATGGCATCTTTCTGATAGGTAAAGTGTGCTCTGTGGCTTGTGAATGGTGGTTAATAATTGTATGTGGTACCATACTACCATGTTTGATTTATGCTACTAAGATAGGTTTAATGTTATTTGAACATCCAACATTAGTTAGGTTGCAATGAATTGTACTATGTGCTAAAAGCGTAGAAATGATTTGGGCAGTTGGTGATAGACGATTTTTTTTTGACATTTTTCATTAGATAAGGTGAGATTTTGATGTGTCAACCATAGATATTTGTTTATTTGTTATTTTCATTTTTCCATATATTTTACTTATCGGATACTACAAGCTGCTTAACATGTTTTTATGCATCATATTTGAAGGCATCCAAACATTAGCAGCCAGAGTGGCGCTATTTGCTTAGATATTTTGAAGGACCAGTGGAGTCCAGCTCTTACTTTGAAGACAGCACTTGTATCTATACAAGCATTGCTTTCTGCCCCACAACCAGATGATCCTCAGGATGCTGTTGTAGCTGAACAGGTTTGTCTAATAATAGCTTTTATTTGAAACACCTCAATTTGATTTGACATGCCGAGTAAATATGGTTTTGTGGTTGCAGTACCTTCGTGATTACCAGACCTTCTCAGGCACAGCTCGTTATTGGACAGAAGCTTTTGCCAAGACGTCTTCTCATGGGTTGGAGGACAAGGTGTGAAGTCTTGTCCTTGAAAGAGCTTCCAAAGACGTTCCTGAGATTATATCATTTGATCTATTTATTGTTCAATATTTGTGATGTGACGGGAAATTCCATTTTTCTGCAGGTACAGAAGCTGGTAGAAATGGGCTTTCCGGAAGCGTTGGTGAGGAGTACTTTGGACGTAGTTGGTGGTGATGAAAATCTTGCCCTCGAAAAGCTTTGTTCTGGTTAGTTTGACCGTAGAATCTTTATTGTCGTTGATACACTGCTGTGAAGGGCATTTCCCATACAAAATGTCCACAGCTTGCCCTTTATTATAGTATTAAACGATCCCGTCCATATTATGTCAAGCTTGTTGCTGACATTCATATTTTGTTTGAATTGATGTAAAGCTCCTTCTCTAAAAAGATGATGACAAAAGCTTGTTTCTGAATGGAATGCATCCAGTTGAAACGGAAAGTTCAGTATCGCTTTTGCTTTGCTTTGTGTTTTACATGTATAAATTTAGTAGTACAGATTGCAACTGGGTTATTACTCGCTCCATTTCATTTATATCGTCTCTATTTTTGAGGGGACAACATAAATACAATGAAGAGGGTGGTAATCAAGTTTTTTTTAGGGCGAGGCCGGAATGGAAAAAGCGTCCGAAAAAATAAAAATAATACAGTAGTTTGGTATGTGAGTACGTAATGTTGTTTTCCCAAGTACTATGACGAATATGGTTAGTTCCTTGATTGGTCGAAAACATCCGCTTCACGGTAATGTATCTCTCAAGGCTGCCTATGCAATTCTTGACTACATTGTCAAAATGGTAAGTATATTGTCAATGTGAATAATGATGTTGACGACATACAATATGTCGTCAACGCGTCTCTCTCCAATCTCGCTCCACCAAAGTATTAGCAATCACCTCTCTAAATGAAAGGCTCCCTAGTATGACCCGTAATATCGTATAGATCGTTGCGAGTCCATAAAGTTTTAAAAGATTTTGGCGAAAAA
>VHZZ01011449.1:6926-27965 GCA_009801015.1 Silene noctiflora | reverse complement strand
GGTCGGGTCTTGACCCTAAAATAACGGGTCATTTCGGGTTCGGGTCAAACGGGTTACGGGTCGAAAAAACCGGGTTTGTAACCCTAAAAAAACGGGTCGGGCGGGTCGGGTCGAGTTTTGACAGGTCTAATCATGAGACATAAAAATGAAACGTTACAAACCTGTGGGACAGCCAACTTTTCAAGATTTGCTGCATAGGGCATTGGGATGTCAGCACCTGAAATCCTCTCAACTGGCGCATCAAGATATCCAAAGCTATCTTCGACAACGGTGGCACTGGTTATGGAAAAATGTAGAGTTAAGACCGCTCAATCCCCTCAACTAAGCCAAAAAGGAGAACAGCGTAACAGAAATGCAAATTCCTATTGCTCCCAAAATTTGGGAACATTTGAAAATTTGTTTCTAGGATGCAAGTTTCTGATTTGCTAAAACATTACAAGCGTAAAGCAATCTCCCACACACTAACCGTAGCAAGCAACTACAGAGTAATTGAATGGGACACTTGGTGGCTAGGACAAGTACTTTATTACTGATAATGGGGATAGACTATTTAGAGGAAACTAAAGGAATAGCAGCAATATTCCTCAGTTCCTCCCGCATATTAGCGCGAGGGGGTGGGGGTTGAAATGTGTAAGCAGAGTGATAATAACTACCATATTTCTGCACCAACTCCATGCTGAGGGAAACCCTCTTCAACAGTCACTAGCCTGCTCGTTTTCCTTACAGACTCATTGATTGTAGCTCTATCAAGCGGGCGAATTGATCGAAGATTTACGACCTGTGCGCAGATGTAACAGTATAATTAAATAGAAAACAGAAACAATACAGCAATATAAAAATAAAAAACTAGAGCACCTCTGCACTAATTCCGTCTTTTGCCAGAATTTCAGCTGCCTGAAAAAAAATGTCTTAGTTAACAGAAATCCACGTGAACCAAAGTACGAAAGTAAAAAAATTGGTGACGGAATAAGAGGTATTGATACATCAACACTGAAGAAAACGAATAGAGGGATACAAACATTTTAAAACACAATAAAACCAAATGAAAGTGTCAAACCTGAAGAGCATAGCCGACCATTTTAGAGAAAGCGGTAATTGTCACATCCTTTCCTTGGCGTTCAATCTTTAAAAAAAACAATTGGATAAATCAATCATTATTATCATTTATTACTTGTCTATTACTAAATTTACCATCTAACAAACAGCAATACCTTGGCTTTCCCAATAGGCAGAATGAAATTCGGGTCAAGGACCTTCTCTGAAACAGGAAAAGACTCCCCATATCTTCGAGGAAATGAACATCATGATTAGTGGACTTGAAACTGCCAAGTTTAGTTTCTAAAATTCAAACGGTAAGTTGGTAAATCACTCACAGCAACTCATTCTCAAGGAAAACAACGGGATCAGGGTCCCTGATGGCAGCTTTCAGCAAGCCGCGTGCATCCTCTGCAGAGTACGGACACAATACCTTCAAACCAGGGCATGAACCATACCAAGCAGCATAACACTGCATAAGACAGTTAATTATGTTAGGCATGGTGTATGCACACTAATAAAGAATCCAAGTACCTGCCAGTTTATGCAAAAAATAATGGATATGTTTTCCAATCACACAAATGATTGTAAATGTGAGCTAAAATTTAAAATACATAACAATCATCCGTATGCTACTATGCAAGCAAAGTAGCAGAAGTGAGCATAATAACTCATATGTATCCTAGTTCTCAATATCAAGTACAAATATGCAAAGCCAAGTAAGTAGAAAGCAAGGTTATTTCTGTCCAAAGGTCTGCCTCAAGAATGTCTCTAGTAGTCTAGTGTCAAAAATTGGATGGATATTGATAAGACAAAAGAGGCATTGGTTTCGAACAACGAAAACAAATGTTCAAAATCTAATATTACTGGAACTAGAAATCAGACAGTATCAGAAAAATTTTGTCCATGGTCCGAACCAAGAATGTTTAAGGGAGAAAAATTGATTTAATATAGTTCCACAGGTAAAATTAAGTCAAACAAGGAAATGTCTGTCATTGCTTACAATGATGATCTGTATTCAACATAGTTCTAGATGGCATTAATATTTACAGGTATCTCTAAACTCGCTGCGGGACCAATCTACCAAGCTAGCCATGGTCTTTGTTTTTGGAAAAAATAAATATGACCCTAGAACGCTAGAAAAATTCAAAACGTTTTTTTTTGTTTCGAGGAAATAAAAAAAAGGTAATGACTTATTAGACCTTACAAGCAAGTAAAATTCCCCTTCTTCATCGAAAGCTAAGTGCTATAAGCCACACTGCGTCACCAAAATGGACAATTATTAGTTTCTTACAAGGAAGAAACCCTCCCGTCGCTTGTTCCCCCAAATTTTGGACTGTTATTTCATGTGTAAAAATTTAGATTATTTCTACGCAGCTATATTTGAGGTCAAGATTTATCTAGACCCAACGCATCGAGTACGACAAGGGTTTGAAAGTGTAATCTATTCAAAGATGCAAATAAACTAAACTGTACCTGGGAATGCTGAGCACCAACCCCAGCAGCAGCACCATTTGGGCCTCTGAAAACAATTGGTACCGATATCTGACCAGCAGACATGTAGTTTGATTTTGCAGCAGAATTAATTATGTGATCAATTGCCTGCAATGAGTAGGAAATTATTTGATTAACACACCGTTGATGAAAACCTTGAGTTTCAAAGTGAAAAAAAAGAGCTATACCATATAGTCAAACAAAAAATCCGTATAAGCTATTGAATGACATTTTTCTCTGCTCTTTCCCTATGCTCATACAAATGAGACTGAAGCAAACAAATTTAAAATACTCCTTAAAAAAATCTATTTATACAGTGACACACAAGGAACAAATCAAAAAATGATTCTATTGGTATTCAAGAAAAAAAATAATCTGAGCAAAAGTTACTTTACTTACCTGCATTGAGAAATTGAATGTCATAAATTCTATAACTGGTCTGAGATCTTTGTATGCTGCACCGACACCAATACCAGCAAAGCCAGCCTGCAAAACAAAAGAGCATCAGAAGCTACACACAAATTGGAGGCACAATTAGAAATGATGGTGAAAGATTGAGAGAATAAAATATTAGTTACACCGGAAAGAAGTCAAAGAACTACTTCTGCAGAGAGTAAAAGGAAAAAAAACCTCTGTGATCGGAGTGTCAATAACCCTTTGTGGACCATACTTGTCCAGGAGACCTTTGGTAATCTAATAATCGCAGAAATGAAAAAACATGTGAGAAGAAGTGGCTATGAATAGCCAATTCATTTGAAAAATTACAAACGACAATGTAACTAAAGATTTCCACCTTGTAGGCTCCTTGATACTCACCAACCTGTAAATATACACGAAGAAAATAAGATTACAGGTAATTTTCATTTAGTTTATAGCGTGCAAGTCATGTATCCAATCAGGTCCTCAGCATACCTCTTCACCCATCACAAACACCTTAGGATCTGCGGCCATTTCTTCATCTATTGCAGAATTTAGAGCATCTCTAACTGTCATCTGTATAAGCCACAACACTAAATCATGACGTTGGAACCAAATGTGAAAACGTGGGATTGAATAAATAAGTAGGTATAAGGTCTTAAATGGCGGTATCTCTAAGTTCAACAATGCAGCTATCGATGACATGAATAAAAAATGTATGCGCTTTATCAGCATTGGTTTGAGTAGAAGCTATGTAATCCCCATTTTAATACACGTATAAATCATAGTAAATTCCTGGCCTACTAAAATTAGTGGATAATCGTGAATATTGTGCTAAACATCTAATGTTCACTTCTACCATCTTATTTGTCAATCCATTACCCTATTAGTTCTACGTCAGAGGGTAAAATTTCACCTGATCTCAAACAAAGTAATGAAATTCAAAAACGAGCATCAATAGGAGAGGTCAAAATTCTACCAAAACAAAACATAAATCACCATCAAGACAGCAAATGAACACAACTCAGATTGTCGGTTAATTCATCCTCCATATTAAGCACCTAACTTTTAACATAGCTCTAATTTGCCAAAACAACTCGAAACCAAGTTAGCAACGAGAATCTTTAGTTCCAAAGTCACCTACCACAACAGAATACAACCTTTCTTTACAGTTGTCACCTACCACAAAATAATTCAATCTTTCAATCAAAAACACAATTTCAGAACTCAATTTGCATTTTTTTAAACTAAAAGAGGAGTTTAAGCCAGGTACAATAAGATCAACGACAAAGCATTAACCTGTAAAAATAACACAAATTATCCTGTAGAACGGCCTTGTAAATTGTAATGGCTCTAGATCTCATTTATTTCTATCACAGGTATTATAAGGTCGTTATATACTGCAAAACGAAATAATTACTCGTAAAACAAATGAGAGACGAATCAATACCTGTTTACCACCGGTTGCGAAAGCTCTAGCAACATGTTGCAACGCCTGAACTCTCTGCAACAATAAATACCGCAACAAAAACAATCAAAATTCCGGTCAAATAATTCGACATCATTCCGATTACAGTTCATTTCAAATAATAAAAAAACCGCGAGAAAAATGCTGTTCTCACCGAAGAGGAAAGACGTCCAGTGTTAATAACTTGCCGCACAAGCGACGACATTTTTTCGCGCTCACGAAGCTTTTTCTACTGTTGTTTCCACGAAAATCACAGAAAAAAAAAATCAGATCCAAATCATCATCATAAAATTCATCAAAAATCATATAACCTAGAAATCATTGCTGAAAACGACAAGATAACAACAATATGATGCAAATTTCGGTAGATAACGAACGATAATGAATGCGAAGAAAAGTAGACAAAAAAGAGGAGAGAGAGAAAAAAAATACCTTGAGATTAGAAATGAGAAGAGAGAGACAGTAGAGAGAGAAGGGATGGAATTTTGTGAAGAAGTAATCGGCGGCTTTTGGTACGGTTACTTTTGTCTGTCTTGATTTTCTTAGAGTATTTTTAGGTGCTGTTATATAAATGGAGTTGTATATTTTTGGTAGGTAGACTGCGACCTGACGTTGTGTTTGCGTGGGTCAGTAGGTGTGTAACAAACTAACAATGTTCAAGGAGTTGTGGTAAAAAGCTCGAGTGTCACGAGTTCAATTCCAACGTACGGACTATGGAGTACTCTGATAAATATTCGTCGGGTCCAATCATTTGTGTTTATTTACCGGAATGGATAGAGTATATATTATCTCAAATTCTCAATCATTTGTTTACCTCACTTGCTCAATAATGTAGGAATGTATATACCATTTTTCTACAATACTCAATAATGTAGGAATGTATATACCATTTTTCTACAATAACAAAGCGTTTTGTTTGTGACAAACACTATCCGTCACAAGCTGAAGACGAATAATATCCCTCTCACAATAAGGCAAGTGGGACGGCAAGTGGGGGAAAATGAAGGATTCATCAGATAGAGTATAAAACATGTGAGAGAGGCACTATCTGTCTTCAACTTGTGACGGATAGTGCTCATCTTCAATTAGAATTTGTGCTATAATAAACGTATAACGTGTAATGTCAAATATATAAAATTACTATAAAAGGATAAATTGGAGGCCACTTAACAGTACTAAGAATCGGTACGCATGTTTTATAACAAAGAATTCATGAGGTAAAGTATAAAACATGTGAGAAAGTGGTACCAATCTCGACCATTGGGGGTGGCCCTTTAGGCCTTCACCACTGGCATGGAAAAATGTTATGTTGACCCTTAAATTTAGTACAAGGACAAAATACTTGTGTCCTATCGGGATCCCAAAGGGCCCTTTTACCTTTCTCCCATTAGTGACACTTTAGAGGAGGCATCACAATCGCAGATTGAAAAGACACCAGTATAAACTTACAAACAGTCGTCAAAAGCCGAAGGTTTTTAATCGTGTGCACAGTATTTCAACAACAATAGCATTACAGCCACAAATTGCGAGATAAGAGAGAAATATAAGAGTACCCGTTGGAAAAATCCCGTATCATTTCCCAATACACATATTTCTGAACTAGAGACGTATAAACCGTCAGTCAAGTTCAAATCTACCCATGTGACTTCATTTTAAGATAGAAGCGATCATTTTCACATGTTAATCAGTACGAGTATATCATAGTTTGTCAAAATTGTAAACCCTCTGCATCCTAAATACAAACGCCTACTAAGTAACCTCTAGCATACAGAATCTAAAATATTACATATTGTTCTCTAGTATATATATTTTTTTATGAAACTGCACTAATCTTAAATTGACTAGACATTGACGTTTACACCAACGCTACTACACGCAATGCACTTCTCACGAGGTTAAACGAAAGCACAGTTGGTAAATAAGCTCTCTCCTGCATGATTTACAATGACGTCCTCAGCTGTGTCTCTGGGTATCTCCAGGCAGGGTTCTATTATTTTTACCCCAAGAGTTATTGAAGAATGAAGCGATGTTTGAAGGTCACAGAGCTCCAAATCTGCAACTTACAAGATACGGTTGTCGGTTGTCCTACCTTATGGTCTCCAAACTATTTATAAGAAGTCATCCAAGTCATCTGGTACATGTAACTTCTCAATAGCAGCCTGCAAACAAGTTCAGCAACACGGCAAAGCATATTCAGATTTCCTGTATAATTGCATTACATAGAATACAAAATCAAAACAGTAGACGCATCTACCCAATTAGTCTGTGAACCTTCAATTCACTCACACGCATCAAAGCAGTGTTCTTACACTGTTATACTTCTACAGAGTTATGCATTACCAAAATGTTATCTCGGAATCAATACAATAATTTAGTCACTGTTGATACACATACAGACATGATCAGGGAATCATTTGGGTTGTCAAGAACAGAGGAAATGCAGGTGATGTTGATTTCAAAAAAAAAAAAAAAGCTGTAATTCTGATTGTACACAACACTTATTATGGTTTACCCCCCATAAGATAGAAATGAAAATTAAGATATTTGTAGAGGGGTTCAACAGCCTTCATCTTTCATAAGAATAACATTCTACAAAATCTGAGCAAGAACTTGCCAGTGGTTTAGTTAAAAGACAGGTAATTTAGGCTACAAATACTCAAATACGAAACAGCCTATAAATTGACATTTGAAAACAAGCCCAAGAAGTAACATGATTTTATTTTATTAAATATCCTGAGGCCTGAACCATACCCACTAGCTATATGTTACCAAGATAAGATAATTAACATATTAAGAGGATGGCTATGAATATCCTTATAATGGACTTTTGTGTATTACCGTACTATACATAACTATCCACCAAGTTATGTCCCACAACTCTCAACTTTCAGTATCCACTCTTATGATTATGATATGCAAAAGTCACGATTTATTACTTAGTCCATGGAGGCAATTAGTTACCTTAATAGTAGCAACATCTGCTGCTGATGGTTTCAAATCCAATGCTAGTCCGAAGTGAAGCATCGCTTTATCATACACATTTTTCCGTTTATAGATCTTACCCATCAATGCATAGATACTGCATTCACGAGGTGCATACTCCTTGAGCTCTTCCAAAACTTCAAGAGCCGCATCATACTTATCCATGCTAAACAATATATTTGCCTTTTGATACATCGGTAGAGGATTCTTTTTGTCAGCTAAAATAGCCTTCTCCATCATCAACAATGCCTCCTCGTTTCTCTATTCAACAAACAAAAAATCAAATACAAATCAAGCATCAAAGGTCTATAGAAAAGTGAAAGAAGTAGAGAAGACCATAGGCTGGGGCCATATCAGATTTAAGCCGGGCCAAGACATTGACACTGGCTTTTGTATGGGGGCCAGGCCAGAGGTGCAGGCCTATATGCTCATCCCAAGCACGGAGAATTATTTTTCTGGCTGCTAAGGAGCCAGAAGACATCTTGACTTCTCACGAAAAAAAAGAGACATCTTCATAACTGACAGTGTCCTACCTTCAGATAATGCAGCGCTGTTCCAAGGTATGACATTATCACAGAAGATCGAGGATTTATCTGGGAAGCTACTCGAAATTGATGTTCAGCAAATTCAAACTTCTCTTGGCGAAGGTAAACCATTCCAAGGCCATACCACGCATTGTGATGTCGTGAATCAACAGAAAGAGCATTCTGGAAGCTTCTTATTCCGTTGTCAAAGTCCTCCAAAGCTACGTGCTCATGACCACAGAGAGTATGTGCATATGCGAATCTAGAATTCAACTGAACTGCACGCTGGAAATTTTTCAAAGCTGTATCATGATCTTTCTGCAAACTGTAGCAATTTCCCATGGCACACCTAGAGATAAAATATAAATCAAACATCAGTAACAAAATGGAGAAAAGCTCCAATCAATGAAAACACAAACTTTATGCTGACAATTAACAGAAGCCATACATATCCTTATACAGGCAGAATCATTTAGATGATTATACGACAATAGTCGTCTACTTAATAAATAAATAACAGGTATCTCATAAATGAAAAATAGACAGGCAAATGAAATCGAAGGGATCTATATTGAAAAGAGTAAATAGAAAACTACAAATATAGAAGATAACTTTTAAACTACCATGTTTGAGGAGCCAAACGATCAGTTGACAGCAGCTCCTTCGCCAGGTAACTCAGTTTCATATCTTCCTTCAGAAGCTGCAAAAAAAAGTGAATTCAACTGCATGTTAGACACTGCCACAGAAGAACAAGAATTACAAAGGATGGCGCAACGTCGCTTTTTAGAATTACAGCCCATTTAATGGCCGATGAGATAATCAGTGTATCAGATTAACATATTTACAAAACAGAACAGAAGGCCATACAAAATTTACCAAGACAAGCTTTAAAAAAAATGAACTCGGCAAAGATAACTCACATAAAGCACAGAAGAGTAAACATCCATTCCATCCAAACTATAAGGACACTGGCGGCGAGCTAGACTGAAGGCACGGTCAGCTTCAAAATAATCCATTAATCCAAAATTTGCTCTGCCAACCTACACAGAAAGTAAAAAAATCTATAACTATTGTCCAGGCCCCAAACATAGTTGGTACCAGCAGTCATGACAATCTAACAGATCTCATTACAGCACAAGACTAGAAAAAAAAAAAAAAAAAAAAAAAAAAAGACGAGCACATTTCCATGATTAAGTAATCAAAATGCACATCACTAACAAGCCAACAAACTAGAATTAGCACGGTATTTTATACTCGGTTTCAAACTTGATTTCAGAGGTTAATCTTCATAGACTGATCTCCGTCATTACGCCATAAATTCACCGACACTACATAATGTTGCCGTGTTGACCTTCAAAATCTTTAATACTTGGACGTGAGGCCGTGTTGAGAGGCATTGGCCAGGCCACATTTACAAAAGCAGCTCTTTCACCACTACAAGTCTCAGGTCTGGCACAATGACAATCCAATATGTGAATTACATCATTCATTTGCTCATTCTTGCACTTATTAATATTTTCAACAGCACTGCAAATATAATTGTCCACTTCATGGGCTACAGAAGGTATAAGCAACAAAGCAGCAGGGTATTATGTACAAATTATACTCCCCCCATCCCATTTATATTGCCCCATTTCTAGACCTAATAATCTAAACAAAATGCTTTAAAAAAAAAAAAAATGATATACCATCACTAGAACCTATATACTATCAAGAAACCAATAAAACCAAAAGCTTAAGTTGATGGTTGGACTCATGATTGGTTTTATATTCTAACACGCCCCCTCACATGAATGACCTTTGGGTTTAAAGTGTGGATGCAACGCAAGCCGCCTCCCGATACCTGATGCTAAATATTCCACTTTAGAAAGGAGGGGTGGCTGAGATTTGAACTCATGACCTTCTTGTCACGCAGCCTCTAATACCATGTCAAGAAACCGAGTCATCCAAAAGCGCATAAGCTGATTGTTGGAGTCCCATGATTGGTTTTATACTCTAATAATGACGTATTGTCTAATAATGACCTATCGTCAAATGGAGATCACCTAGAGGTTTGGAGAGATAAAATTAGAACATATTCCATATAGAATTTTTCTAAATTAATATATTTCATCAGGGCACCTAAAGGAACATGGCACCCCCAGTGGAAAGATAACATTTTCTCGGTCAATAAACACAGAATGTCACTCATAGTTCACAAGATAAACAAAGAAGGTCACTTATAGTTCACAGAAGAAAGATATAAGAAACACAATGACAACAGTAACAACTGAAATGTGAATAACCTGAGAAAGCACCCAGCCGGTATTATAATGTTTCAAAGGAAGTTTCTGGTAGAATTCCAATGCATCCTGTACAACGAATTAGGACAAAAGAATAACTTCTCAAAACAAAGGACTAAGAGTCAAAGAAAAGAAAATACACAATGACTTAAATCGGGAAGCTAGTGCATTGTCTTAAATTTGACCAAGAAATAATTTTGCTACCTTGCATTTATACATGGACGAAAGTCTATATCCTTCGCCCAGGAGTCTCCAGAGGCTCAAAATATCTACAGCACCTCTATGGACTCTAGTATCATCACAAGCATTTTGGCTTATACTCATTGTTCCACCATCTTGTTCAGCAGAACTAGTATCGCAAAAGGAAGATG
Organism: Silene noctiflora; assembly: GCA_009801015.1. NCBI lineage: Eukaryota > Viridiplantae > Streptophyta > Magnoliopsida > Caryophyllales > Caryophyllaceae > Silene > Silene noctiflora. The sequence goes on along the minus strand of VHZZ01011449.1, from coordinate 17,392 downwards.
TACTAATACTTGCTCGAGAACTACGGCGAGAGTCGTCAAAGGCTTCATAGCGTACTCCTGAAACAAAATAGTGAATGTAAGTAATGCAGCATAAATGTCACTTCCTTCATTGTACTCAATAATCCACATATGCCAATCTTAGTGAAGCAAAAAAGGTCAAATGGAGCTTATTGATTGAACTGGGTGTACCCTTCAAGGAAAGGAGAGCAAACAGAGCTAATATGTATTAAAGCAAGAACCGCTCAAGTCCATAACTAGGAATGAACGGCTGTATTACAAAAAGTCAGATTAAAAGCAGTGAAGTAGACGAATACAATTGGAAATTCGAAACGAACACTAATAGCTATGTAAAAAAAACAGAGCTACATAAAAACGCTTGAAGCATGTACATAGCGAGCCCAGATTTATGCATTATTACCCATATTACCAAAAGCTGAATAGCCCTTTTCTTCTCACAAATCTTTAAAATTTTATGAAGGCCACGCGCAAGAAATAGCACAGCTGCTTGTACAAGTAAATTGCAACACTGATGTCCATTAAAAAGCAAGGAGGAAAGCTGACAATCTGAAATACAGGCACTGTCTTTAGGCTAATGTGTGTCTGTGAGCGCGCGAGTGTGTGAGAGGGAGAGAGGGGAAGGACGGGGGAAGAGGGAGTCTGTATACACACGGTAAAGATGATCCCTTAAAACCAAAGGGCACACTGATTTTTCAAATGAACATCCATATTTTACAATCAGATTTTGAACGAGAACAATCCTTTTTTGTTTTAAAGAGGGCTAACATGTATTTAAAAGTGAAAAACAAGGAAATGGGGGGAGAAAATAAGGGTAAAATAAAAGAATTTGGAAAAAAAATATGGAATTGCATATTAATGTGCCTTGGCGTGCCTCACTAGTTGCGCCTTGGATGTGCCTAATGCGCCTTAGGTGCGCCTTTTGTATTCCATGCGCCTCAGACACTCTTATGCAATCTGGTTTGGCGCCTCGCTGCGCTTGCGCCTAAGCGCGCTTTTTAAATCTAAGCTTGATAACAACCACACCAAAAATATACTGTGAAATGACCCAAAGTGATTTACTTTTAAAAAGTCCAACCTTGAAAGAGAACTGGATTTTAAAAACCCTAGCTAAATAAAGTTAAAGCATCTCAAAACAATGTTGGAGAGATATCACAATCTATTCGAGGTATCATAAAACACACTATGCAAGGTTTCTTTGCAATATGAGCTACAGGCGATATGATGGGGCATACCCTCATTTTCAATTTGACACATTTAAATTATTTAGCTAGATACCCCCGATAATAATGCTTTTCGAACTGCATTCATCCCATATGAAACAAATGCAAAACAGAGACAAGCCTCACCTTCATCAAAACTTTCACCAGCTGATGCTTGAGGTTTGCGAACTGTTACAGAGCGCAATCCACCACTGCTTAACCTAGAACTTCCCAGATGCTTCGTGGAATGACTTGTTCCATTCCCTGTCGAAGTTGTTGCAGTTGAGTTGGTGCCTCCTCCTACTTCTCCAGCAAGTCGTGTACTTCGCCTAGGACCAGAATCAGAAAACAACCTTCCTGATATCTGAAAGCAAACATAAGTGAAAAGAATGAGATGCATGTGTTTTCAAAGTAGGTTTCAAAACGTAATACAGTAAAAGATAAGAGTCATAATGCAGTCATGTGTTAATAAACATGTGTTAAGTCATTGATAATATGAAATGGAGAGTAAATTAAAAATAAATAACACATTCAAACATCCTAAAACAAAAAAGTAGCATGTGATTTAGTTCTTTTAAACCCAGACTAAGCTAAGCAAAACTACCAGCCTCAATTCTCAAGTCTTTTTAAGTTGCCAGTAAATGATGTTAAAAGTGGAAAAATTACAAAACTAACTTAAACCATGATTTAAATCTTACCAAAAAAAACTTAAAAAAACAAAAGAGAGAGAGAATCACTTTTATTTCTATTCGAATGCATAATGCACGATGTCTCAAAGAGGCATAAGTGCATGACATGATTGACATCCATATAGCTAAAAGGAATCAATCTGATGCCTTTCCAGCACTTCTTTCACCAACTACACAATAGCTAGTGCATATTCCCTTGCCATAATTATTTATGCAACTGTAATTATAGCATATTTGGTTTGATTTTTTCCAACAGACTATGATGTCACAAACAATAAGCAGAATCCCCTTAGTGGATGGCCATTTTCAATATTATCATGTGTTCTATTGAAACTCCATTGACCATTGGCATTTTTTATCGGAGGAGCGAGGCATAGGATCATAACCTTCCGCAATTTTCCTTCATCAAGAACTTTCCTTCGAGGGGCTTGAAGAGTTGTATTTACTACTGATCTTGGGAAATTTTCACTGCTTGCTGATGCGGGATTTTGCTGTACATTCCTACAAACTGGAGGAGGAGCAATACCAGACATCTGTAGTAAAAGAATGTTTAGTCAAAGACAATTAAAACAAATATCTGAAGGCAATACAGTAGATCTATCCTTCAGTCAGCTGAGTGTAATAGATAATTGAAGGCTTACAAAAGAAGTTCGTTCAAAGAGAGGTATGATAAACATAACATGATTACATAACCAGATGAAACACATTACCATTACCATTATACATTAAACGTTTCCCTCTAGCCTAATATTTCAAACTTCAAAGCGGTACGATGATTAAAGAAATGTTGAAAGAATGTTTTGCCCACGCCATCAACTACTAAATCCAAGCCAGTAACCTTTGTACAGCATCAAAATGATGAAAACCTTTTGATGGAGCCTTTGAAGTATCAGGGTAATGTTTCCTTGTTATCATATTCAAATAGAAACAGAAAAAGTGCACAGCAAAAACGGCAAGAAGACCTAAAACACCTGGACAATATTCACAACCAAAGACCCTAGAGAGTTCTTTTCTGGTGAGAAATAATTTTTACACTGCAAAAACACAGCTTGTAAAAACTTAATAAAATAGCATAAACCTGAAATCCATTTTTGGAGCCTGCAGAAAGATCAACAACTTGTAACAACTGAAATCAGGCTACTATCAAGTAAAAACTATCATACTGAAATAATTTCCATTTTTCGAAGTCAAAAACTTGCTATTCTTTGGAATATGATGGAACAAACTGAAATGGTTGACTAAACTACCAACATAACGTTTCTTATACTCTGAAATAGTTCTTGGAAAATCTGATTTGGACAAACTTTTCTTTATGGATCATCCAAAACAACCTTTTGTATGAATCAACGAAAGGGTAACATAATGTAGACACACCGATTACATCCCATCGTAGGCCAAGATCCCAACCATCCCACCCTCCAGAACAACAACAAACCCCATTGACGACCTTACAGCCACTGCCAACCTAACCCGACTTATGAAACCCTACATTCAATGTAACACCCACCCCCAAACCCAGTCATGAAACCCTACAAGGAGACAACAGACAACCACCATTAAAACCTTGTCCTCCCAACGAAAAGTCCACCAATAGACAATAACAGGGTGGCTGTAGAGAGGTTGTTGTGGAATTTGTGAAGTGAGTGTTGCTCTCCAGTGAAGTAGGGTTAAATGAGAGATAATATATGACGAAATGAATCCCTACTGCCATCAATCATCATATGCGACAGAGGAAGCACTAAATCAGGAAGTACCAATATGCACTTTGCCCGAGTGGATCTAATATCCATCAAAAAGAACAAGATACAAACATATGCTTATATGGCCAAATAAGATGGATTACACAAGTATAATTAAAAAACAACAGAACTTCTCGAAGGCCATACTCAAAAGCACACAACTTGGACGTTTACATAAACTAAAGACTAAAGTAAATGCAAATACTCTCAGGTATAATTGTATAAATTAAAATGGCGATCAAGACTACTGCTCTTTCCACGTCCCCCAATCCCAAATAAGACAAACACTAAACTGAAGGGAAAAAAAAAAGAAAGAGGCTGTACCTTACCTGTGAGGCCATTGGGGATGGAGTATTATAGAAGGACATGCTAGAAGAAGCGCAGTTCGAAGATTGATTGATAGCTACTGAAGGTCCACCAGTTCCCTGATAATTTCCAGTGGCATCTTTTACGCTACTGTTGTTGGCACTCTTCAGCTGCCCTGGACTTCTATCTTCTAAACTTCTAAAAGACACTTGATTGATATCCTCACTTGAGGTAACAAAGGTCTGGGAAGAAAGGACGTGCTGCTTCTGCACAGTTTGAGCAGCTACTTCGCAGAAAATTGAAGCTGCTTCTTCAGCAGAGCCTGGAATTTCAGAAATGTTACAGCAAATGAAAACATAATCACTGCAAACTAATAAGGCACACAGAAAGAAAGCAGTAAAACTGCCACAGACTATATCTACAGTTGAGCCTACACAGAATAATCCAAGAGCCAACCAAGGTTAAAGGGAACCTAATTGATCATTCAAAAGACAAACATGTACTCAGTCAGTCAGTCACCCTTGCACAGTGATCTAAAAGTTCATATCCTAACTCAACTAGAGATAACAAATCAGAAAAGGAAACTTACACATTTTCGTGATAAGTTCTACTTGACGAAAGTGCCCAACCCCCTTTTGATTTATAAAAATCGATAAATAAAAAAAAAAAAAAAAATTCAAGACGAACGATAACTTTTAGGTGCTTTGGAATAATAACTAATAAAATATGACCTGGAAAACTGTAAAGAAGTGGAATGTGTACATACCCAATACACATAGCTCTTCATATGCAGACCAAAACAACGGATCAATGGATAATGCTTGATTAAAGTGATGAACGGCAATTTTTCCTCGATCAGTATACCTAAAAAGAATCAAAGGGTTAGAAGCATTCTGAATGAACAATGACAGAAAGAGGCTCACCTAGAAGTTAGAGCACACTACGGTGACAACAGAACGTAAAAGCTATAAAGATTCAGAAGCAATTAGCTCAACACTTACAGCAAAGGGTTACAGAGGTAGCTTAATCCCACACCTTTCACAAGACACAAAAAAAGTGTGATTCCTACATCCACCTGGAGCGTTTTTCTCTTCACAGTTTATGTACATTGTGGCCAGCTAAGATTTCTCAGCATTCATCGTGCCTGTCATTTTGATTTTAACCCATTCTACTAGCCTATGGTTTGTATCCAGAAATAATATCCTATCCTACTATCTTCCCTCTCTTCCCTCCCAGACGACTCCCCGATCCTCACCTTATTACTTTATCTCTCCACTTCCATCGGCATCCATCTGTCAATACCAACTGATCAATCTACAGGAAATTTTGCAGAAACTTTTTATGTTGTATTTTCTCCCTCACAGAGCGTAAAAACTAAAACGAATGCAAAAGAGATGTAATATTTAACCAAGAGTCCTAGACCAGCATCAATTTGCAATTTTTAGTGTATGATTGTTGCTTATTCATTGCTGGCAATTGTGCAGTAAAATTGAAATTCAGCCACGGTACCATTAATAGCTTCAAATAAATTAATTGAGAAAATGAAATGAACTTGCATGACATTAGAAATATAAAAGGAACGTATAATTCTGAAAAATGATGATTATATAGTTGAAGGTTTATAAACAAACAAACGTATGATGATATACTTTGGCGTTTACAGGAATAAGCAGGTGTTTCTGCTTTCTACCTTTCAATGGTTCTCTTAAAAGCATGATCTCTACCAGAACCTAATACTGTATTAATGTTAGTCCACTCTCATCTTTCTCTTGCTTTGATTGAGTTGAAACATACAGTTGCAAACCAAAGACCTACATACCAAGTATCGGTTTACAAAATTTGTATCACGGTAAAAGTATTAAAATAGTTGAATGATGACAACTGAACTGAGATTGCCAATCAAAAGTGTTCAGTGATAGAAGAAGTGGTGACTGACGGCAACAGATACGGAGTACAAGTTATCTTACAACAGACGATGGCCATGTGACATAGCTAATAGATCCTAACTAATAACATTGTGATTCACTTAAAAGTTTGACTATCGATATGTTTGTGAAGGCCTATGTTAATCCACTTCTTCTATCACTGAACACTTATTCACCATAACCATACTCAATTATGCTGCTCACATTTGGGGATAGGATGTCAAGTGCGACATCGAATCGGACTTTAATTATTAAGTGACAAAGAGATAAAGAAGACCAAGTGTCTTAACCAACTATCAGACAGTCAGACACAGACACGGCTCATTTTGTAACCATATAAACAACCCATACTCCATGCGCCGAAAAAAAGAGGTTATTATCCTCTTTGTTTTGACAACACACTTGCCTCTCCATGTCGCTCCTCTTTTTATTCTTCTTGAAAGTAACTTTTTATTACATTATACATCCTTTTCTCGCTCATTATTTGTCTCCGTTGAAAGTCAATTGGAGCAAAGTAGCCAAGTGTCAGTGGCATGTCTTATTTTGGCATGTCCAAGAAATTATTGTGTCGTGTCGGTAGTGAGTCGTGGCACGCGGCATAGCCGCTAAGTGGAAAGTTGCCATGGATAATTTATGCACCACCAAAAGACTTATTAAATTCAATCTTTTTAGAATTGGCTCAACGGTAAGTCCGAAAGATCGGGAATTTTAATTTTCCCGTCATACTACGTAATTTGTTAGGTAGCTAGAACTAACAAAATTTATACTAATGACTTGAAGAGAAATGGAAGGGACCTCAATCACCAACCTGCAAAGTTATTCTCTTAGACATATATTCTGAATGAACGGGCAAAAGAAAAACTAAACTACCAGTGCTCTTTTATCTTTGACTATGTGAATGTTACTCCAAACTCAAACAGAGTTTAGGGGTGCAGCCATAAAAGTATACGTAGATTTAAAAGTACAAGTTTAAGATCTGCACATGCACTTCATAAATTATTGAGAATAAAAAGTATGCAACAAACCTATAGATGAGTCCAAGGAGATAATGACCAGCAGCACCATTTGGAATCTGTGTAAAAAGCATCAAAATACTTGATCAATATAGACAATCTTAAGGATTACACTATCAGAAATTCATAGGCAGTGTATCAGGAATTCACACACAATTACATGAGTGATTATTGACCATTTCATTAAAACATAATAACTTCTGAAGAATCATACTCAGAGAAATACCTCAAGATTAGAATCATTGGCAGGGGACAAAGCTGCCTCGGCCTCTTTTAAAAGATCCATTTGAAAGCAAGATAAAGCAAACAAGTAGCGGGATTGAGCCATATGTGTGCCTTCACGGCAGGGAAAAAAACACTATCAAGACTGTGAAAAAGTGTAACCTGAGCAAACAAAAGAAAGAGAGGGGAGTTGTGCCTGCAACTAGCTTCAACACAAAAAAGATTTCACTAACCTTTCAGTATATGATATGCTGCATAAGCTTGATTATTGCGCAAGTAGCTAGTAGCCAACAACTGTAAGTTCTCCTGTATCCAAGGAGAAACATTAGCATACGGCAAATGGCATCTACTGTAACAACTTAACTTCTTAAACAGGCCACGATATTAAACTTGGGCTATGACAAACGCATTGTGAGTTTGTGACCGCTCTATGAAGGTTTTAAAGCATAGGGGCTTGGCCGCATAAAAGGTCAAGAACAGACTATTAAGACTTTTTTCATGAAATCCCCTTATACTAAAAGAATAAGAGATTCTAAAGTTTTCCCACCTAAATGAATTACTCTATATTGGGCTTTGGGCTCCATTATATCATATCTATAACTGGGCCATACTAATTAATTCCATACAATAAATAATTCTATGACATTTAAAAAGGATAATATTTTTTCAACTTGCATAGACATATTAGTAGAATATTCTTATTTTGTTACATAAATAAAATTGCATTGATTATACATATGATGTGATAGAATTATTTCACTACTATTATTTTTAAAAATAAACATGATGATCACAAACATTGTTTTAGCAAACACTTTCTAAGTAATTCTATAATTCTGTCTTTTTATACAAATGTACTACAAGTTAAGAAGTATTCATAGATTGTACCTCTGAATACAAAACATTATTAATAGTGTTGAACCTTTTTCTTACACTTTCACTTCTAAAACGAAAAGTTTATAATATTTTATAACATTTTTTTCTTACACTTTCACTTAATATCTACCTATACTCCATAGTATGTAAACATTTAAATTTGGTTAATTTTTCAATTTAACATATACATAAGTATATTTATTACAACACACATATCTTATCTGATTGTATCATTAAGGTCATTACTCATTACTTAAAGTTTATATACGGAGTAAAAGTGTTGAACCTTTTTCTTTTGTACCTCTGAATACAAAACATTACTAATAGTAAATTTTATAATTAAATTTCAAGGGAAGTTAAATATCATATTCTCTAACATCCCAATCTAAAAAAAAACACACATTCGCGCGGGATCTACACTAGTGTTATTGATACAGAGTTAATAATCCTCGAATATACAGAGTTGTAGAGAAGTGAACTTGAACAGTTAATGTGAAATGGCATCTCATCTCAACTACTCCCAGCATATTCAAATGAAAACCAAGGTGAAACTGATGTGTCTAGAAGAACACTATTGGAGAACAACGGAATATGATTTCAAGCGTAGCATCCAACTCGCCAACTCCACAGTTGCTAACAAAACAACAATAGAATCCCCATCAGCTCTGAATTCAGCACTCTTAATTAAACAGAAGAGTGTCAATTCTCGCCCTTTCTTTTCAAATATTAATACTGCTTAAATCTCACTTTCATTACTCATATTTTATACAAATTAAAAGGAATTGCAATAAAAACAACTTTATCACCAGCAGAACGTCTTGCTTGTAACCGTCACAGGCTTGTGACCTCGCACAGCCCCCCTCCCACTTGCTCCTGGTGAGAGGTCACAAGCTTGTGACGGAATAGTGCCATCACAATTCACAAATGAGAATTGGTGTATCACCCGATGCCACAAAGACACCCGCAAATGGCAAGTTAAGGGGAGGGTCAGATCTACACAGTGTTTCCCACTGTGTTACCCATTGAAAAGGGATAAAGTAAACAAATATAGAGAATGCTAATCCCGTGCACTATAGTTCACAAGAAATTCAAGATTTTTCATATTAATCCTATCGAGTCTTTCATACAAGGAATACCTATTTTTGGTAAAAAAAAAGTCAAGAGCACCTAGTTTAATTTAAAGCAATATACACAATTGCCTTCAATTGACGATAAATCAGTTAAAATCTGCATTCATATTCATCTTCCCCTCTGCGGTCAAACAAGGCAAACAGGTTGAAGTAGCTAACTTTCTAATCCGACTAATCCAATCTACCCAAGAATTACCTCAAACTCTAGTTTCACTATAACAATCAAAACGACGAAACGAAAGCACGAGCCAAAGGAAGCGAATCAAGTACCTCAGTAGGGAATTCCGCGCAAAGACGTTCGCACACGAATATCGCATTGTGATGCATAAAATGTCGCAAACTGTTTTGCACTGAATCCACAAGTATCGCCTCCATATCCACTAATCCTACTCAAATCCAAACAAATTCGATAATCATTAATCAGCTTTTATACTAATTTTCAATATAATCCTAACATCATGATTATAAAAAAAAAAATTAAGAATGAAAAGAAAAATGAGGCGAATTGTTATCAAGAACATAAATGAAAGAAAAAAAGAACATAAATGAAAGAAAAATGAGGCGAATTAACAGATGATAAATTAATTAATCGGATAGTTGAATACGTAAACGGAGAAAGGAGTTGTACCGGTGGACGACAGCCGTAGACGGCGGAGAACACGGCGGAGCTTGATTAGGGTTTTGGAGGTAGCAAAAATGGTGGAGCTCAGAAAGAGGAAGAGAAAGAGAGAGAAGGTCCGTGTGTGGATTTGAAATTTGAAATTTGTAACGTAGTATAATTTTTTTTGTAATTTTCAAGTGTTTTATTGGATCTTCTAATTTTATTGTACCAAAAAAAATCTTGTAATTTTATTTGTACCAAAAAAATTTTGTTACTCTCTCTTATTTTTATGTTCCTATTTTATTAATTAAAATACTTCTCATATATAATCAATAAAAGCGTTAAAAAACGAAGAAAGTATTTTATAACCATTTTTTGATAAAAAAAAAAATTATAGAACAATTTTTAGGGGAACGTTTGGCAAAAAAGAAAAGCAGTTTGAGAAACGTTTGGCAGCCCAAAATGGTCCAAAGCAAGAAGAAAAGCAGTAAAGTCGCCAATCCAATGGCGGCTCTAGACTAAAGTCGCCATGCCCCATGGCGGGTCTAAGGTCACTATAGGTGATTATGTGGTATTTTGGGATATTTTTATTGTAAATTTTGCAGGTACGGATATCCGCACTAAGAGATTAATGCTCAGAAGTGCGTATCCAGCTGAAAAGGGCTCGATCGAGGTGTATGTGACTCGATCGAGGGGTCTTTGAGAAGGCAAGTGATTGATCGAGCTGTCCTGTGCTCGATCGAGGGAA
>VHZZ01011446.1:43377-53812 GCA_009801015.1 Silene noctiflora | reverse complement strand
CATCTTATTTGTTATGCATGCATGTAGATCCAATTAATTAAGATGTTAATTAATATAAACAGTATGTTCACATAGTGTATGTGATTTCCTTCATACAGCCCTAGCATATTGCTAACTTCATATCAACAATCCAGCATATTCAACCATTACTCATATCTACATACTCCCCATTCTCCATGCAATCATATATATACAACATCCATCAAACATGTGAAACACATAAACATACATCGCCCCTTGACACCCCATAGTGACCGATTTAAAGTTGTAAAGGTAAAACTGCGGTTTTTGGACGTCTCCCAAACCTTTGCGGTAGCCCTAAACAACTCATACCCGGGTTCATTTTATTTAGACACCCTAAGCTCATTGATTCATTGGTTTTAGGTTCCAAAATCGTCGTCTCTGATAACACTTTGTAACACCCCCATACCCCGAGGCACCTTACCAAGGACTACCTTAGGATATGAGGATAATACCCTCTCGGTTACCCGAGGTAGTGAACATAATAGAAACCATAATGAAACATAATATAAAGCTTAACTTATTAAAACGGTTACAACTCCAAAATATTAATACAAAGCCAAAAATTGTGATAAAGAATGTAAAGACACAACAGGCGGAAGCTAAACTACTAAAAAACTGTGAGGACTCGGCCCTGCCAATCCCCCGCAACATCATTAACCATAATAAGCATCATCACCTGCTAAACCAACTGCTCACCATCCCCGAATGGATCACCACAGTTTTGAAAACATGAAACGGGGTTAGCCAACCATACAACAATATCAAATACAACATAAACATAAACATCCAATGTGACCACAACCATCACCTCCAACTCATAGTAAACAGTAACTGACTACACACCGATGTGTGTAGCCTTGCCAGATTACCCATCGCAATAGGTAATCCTCGCCGCCAGTGTGGACCGCAGCCGTACCACCTAAGCCCCGCTCAACGCATGAGCGAATCCAAGTCCCTTAATGTGCACATCCGCCTTGCGTCGAGACCCGCAAGAGGCAAACGAGGGGTGAGTCCATTTCTCGCAATGGCTCACAAATCCACAACAACCACCAATCACCACCATAATACCATCACATCAACATAATCCAATCATAACTAATCCCAAAGATCGTCACATTCCAATACACATTATTCTACAATCAACTGAGTAGGGAAACCCTACCTTATCGGCAAATCCGAAAGTCACAGCACAGATTCAAAAGGCTTCCTCTAAGAAATCTCCTCCTAGAATATAGTAAAGCAATCAATACAATAGTTAAGGTGTTTCTAACCCAAAACCCCCCAATTACACCAGTTAGGGTTTCAACAAACTACTACCAGACTATACAAGAGACTTACCCTGACGATTAGAAAGATAAAAGTGTGAAAATCTCCAACAAAAGCTAAACTCGCACCTTGGATTGATAAGAATAGAGGAGAAGTAGTTAACGTAGTTTAGAAAAAGTAATTAAGCAGTTTAAGATGTGTTTTAGAATAAAAAGATGATTATACTGCTTCCCGTTCTATTTATATCAAACCGTGGAAAACCCCGTAACGAACCGGACACTCAGTCGAGTACGCGACACTCGACCGAGTAAGCCTCACTCGACCGTGTTCAAGACACTCGATCGAGTACGCCTAACTCGACCAAGTTCTAACACACTCGCCCGAGTTCACAACAAACAAAAAGCTGACAGACCACCCAGACCAGCTACTCGGTCGAGTAGCCCCCACTCGGCCGAGTAGCCTGAGGTCACAAAACCGATGTATTACAGGCCGAGTGCCCAGTTTCCAGAAATTTTTTCAGATTCTGGAAATTGGTCCACTCGGTCGAGTGCACTGTACTCGGCCTAGTGTTGACTCGCACTCGTTCGAGTGACTCGCACTCGTTCGAGTGACTCCTTACGGTTTGAGATTTTCGATTAAACTCGAATGATGGTATCTCTACATCAAAAGAATAGGTTCGGGGGTAGATCGTCTACCAGTGGCTCATTTCGAGTTATTTCATACGCCAACCCACTTACCGTTGTTGGCGTACTATCCTCATACTCGCGACTACTCCAATAACTATCATCACTAATCACATTCTATAGATAATGCTAACGAATCTAAAACACGTATACTTATAAAACCAAAGAGCGGGACTATTGTAGTATTGTTCCTCACACCAATATATTATAACCATTTTCAAAACAAGCTACGTACACAATTCTTCCTATACAACTTCCACAGTCTATCATACATCTCATGAACGATCACATCACATAAAAGAGTTTATTAACAATCATAACACCTATGCAAGCATATATCATTTCATGTAGCATTCACCCACACTTATTACCACCCATGTAGTGACCAACCGAGAAAATAGGAACTAGTTTTTATATGAGGGCGCCTACTCATCCAAAACCGATCTCCCATTGTACACAAGTCGGGTTTATTTCATTAGACTCTCTTAAATTCATTTTGATTCATTGGTTTAGGCCCAAAATCGTCGCTCTGATACCACTTTGTAACACCCCCTTCTTACCCGGCCAAGGTAATGGGAGGATGTTACCATCTCGGTTTCCCGAGGCAGTGAAATCGGAATTACGAGTAAGAAACATTTAATATAAATGACAAGTTTAGTAGATACGTACATGATAAATGAACAACAACAGGGAACTATACATTATACAATTAATCTAACGACTACATCATCTATGTAACTGGACTCCAAGGCTCGGAACTCGTCCGTCTCCCGCACAACAATCAAATATAACCTGTAAGAAAACTGCTCCCCATATGATCGAAAATATCATATGGATCAACACAGGCCACCTCGGAAATAGGTGACAATTTACACATCCAACACACGGTCATTTTCGATAATAAGACATAACACGATATATAAATATGCAACATGACAATGATATGAAAAGGTCACGACTTCACTAACATCATACCAGTACCGGGACACACCCAGACATACCCACAACTTGGTGACGGCACCGCAGCACCGCCCACCAACACAGCTGGACCGCAGTTCGTAAAAAGGTACTCGAGACACACCCGTGGTATCGGGTCTAGGCGCTAACTGAATCGCCTGTCAGACGACGTGTCTCAACCACACGTGTTCCTCCGTAACTCAAGTCATTAATGTGCACATCCCTCTTAGAGTGGGAGGCTCCAAGAGGCTATCCGAGCATAAGACGGTTTCCCAACCGCCTTACGTCTCCAAAACAACAAGTACCACCGCCACAACTCCTCCAACAACCATCAACATACATAATGAACATATAAGCACAATATGAAGTATGATATGCCAAGACATGAATCCTCATGAGACACACTTTCCAAACATGCTATGAATACACAATTCCTCATCATTCCGACTCTCGATTCGTCACAAATCAACATCATGCTATAATGCATTTCCGTCACACACATGAGTCTCATTTCCGTACTCAATTAACGTGGTGAATGCAATACAATCCTATCATGGATTCTAAGTGACAAATGCATACAAACGCATATTTACATTATCAAAACCGAGTAGGATTAACCTACCTTTTAGCAATCTCCATAAGTTACTTAAATTCGACACAATCCCGTCTTATGAAACTGTCTCATCCTATACAAACCATGTGACAACTATTACAATACATCATACACTATAATACAATACAAAACCCCTTATTATTTATTACCTATTAGTTACTCATATCACACATACTAATTACTAATTAATTACGCATAACAAAACTCCCAAAAGTTAGGATTCAAAAAAAACTAGAGAATGGTAGATCTTAACTTACTTAGTGAAAGGGATGATGGACAAGATGAGCAATCCTCTAATCCAAGCTTGAATCCCATAATAAGGTATTTGTGAGTGTTTTAAAGAAAAGGGAGAGGATTTGGAGAGAAAAGGAGAAAGAAGGAAATAAATTAGGGCAAGGTCTCGTCATTTTAATTGTTATGTTTGGTTAATATGCGTTAGGAATAACTAACGTCACATGTTAGCAAGCTTGTTTGTTGTAGACTTGGAATTGACTTCATTGCCCTTTTGTGCAGTCTCATGTGTGTTTTTCACAAGGGGGATCCATATAAGAAGGGTGATTAGTCTAGTTTAGGATTAATTTACCACTATCTTATGAAATCAAGTAGGGAGTCTTTATAAAAAAGGAAAAGAAGGTGTTTTTACATGCTTAGGAGTTGGGTACTTGGACAAATTTCATCAAGTCCTCTTCACATGTTGAATTTTTGCATATTTAGTGTTTGTGAGTCATGTATGCAAGGACATACTCTCTCCGATCCAGACAAATGATAACGTATAGAAAAAGTGGTTATTTAAGAAAATGTGGAAAAGTAAGGGGTAAAGTAGGAAAGTTTGATTGAGGCCACATGAGTTTAGGTGGATTAAATAGTTAATTGGTGAGTGGGTGGGTGGATGGTAAAGTTGTAAATAGGTAGTAAATGTAAGGGTAATTTAGTCATTTTTCATGCTAAATATGGTATGTTACCATTGATGTGGTTCATCCATTTTAAGTAAGTGTTACCATCTGTGTGGATCGGAGGGAGTACTATATATGACTCTTTGCATTAAGGACTAGATACAATTCTTTTGCCCAACAAGAATTTCATTGCTTAAGCAAATTGGTTTTAGGGTAAAACCTTCTTTATGTCCAACAAGACCCAATTCCCAATTCGTTATTTAACAATGACCAGCTGAAATTGTGAATTGGGATTTGTGAAGAAAACATTTCAAAAGACTACCATATCCTCTGCTGCAATCGCAGATTAGGGCAATTTTTTTTTTGGCAAAAAGTTGAGTTATTACTAAATTCATTAGTAACTCAAATCATCTTTTATACAAATTACAGTGCCACAGTTACATTTCTTCTTATTCAGTAACAATTTCAGTCAGCCCTGCAAACCCAGGTACAAAATTACCATTGGAACTACAACATGCCTTCCTGAAGCTCTGACAGCATGAACCAACTTCTCTCTTCCTCAAACCGGTACAAGAATGACCAGACACCACATTTTTGTGACACGTCCCGTGCTCCACCGAATGATGATTTGCTGCATGGATTTCAAGGGAACTGTCACATTGGTCCGAGCAAGCTGAGACATTGTTCGCCTCGTGATGCAAAAGGACAGTGCTTTGCTGCCCTGTGAAGTTGTGATCAGTGCTCTCGCAGCAAGTCTTGTGCTCATGATGGGATTTTGGCAAGTTCTCGTGCTTCTCGTGTTCACCTGCATGACAATGGACCTGGCTTTCAAGCGCTTCAGGGCAATGATTTTCATGACAGTGGGTTGCTTGATGATACTCATGGCCATCTTTCTTGGTCTCGTGATGGCATTTTGGCAAGGTCTCGTGCTTATCATGTTTATCTGCGTCACAATGGACCTGGCTTTCAAGTGCTTCAGGGCAATGATTTTCATGACAGTAGGTTGCATGGTGATGCTCATGATCGTCTCTCTTGGGCTCATGATGGCATTTTGCCAAGGTTTCGTGCTTATCGTGTTCACCTCCATTACAACTGACCTGGCTTTCAAGTGCTTCAAGGCAATGATTTTCATGACAGCAGGTTGCTTGATGATTCTCATGACGGTCTTTCTCGGGAGACTCAGAAAGAGGACGTTGTGGAACATGTTTGTCACTTGTTTCACAAGTAGTCGAACAATCGTGCAAAAGACATCTTGAGGATTCAGATAGTTTATTGTGCGGTTTAGGGGCGGATTTTGCAGAACAACATTGCTGGGTTTTCACAGTATGACATTTAGTTCTAGTCTCACAAGGAGAAACAGTTTTGGAACAACACTGTTGGATCACCCCAGAGTGCTGATGACCAGTAGAATGGCACTTGCTCTTGTGTGAATGACACGAAAAGAGTCCGAACCACTTCCGTCCATGTTTATGACCTTCATGACCACCTCGTAAAAGAAGCATGCTATTAAAGATCACAATTAAGCACGTCATGACATCAGCAAGAACTGCCAGCCAAACAAGTGGGTGCCAAGCAATGGCTGAAGCTAGAACACAGGCCTTTGTGAAGATCGAGATGAATATGTTTTCGATCACCTTTCTTCTGGTTTTTCTTGCCAATTTTATGGCTTTTGGAATTTTCCTGATATCATTAGACATGAGAATCACGTGCCCTGTCTCTGTTGCAAGGGCTGAACCAGAAACTCCCATCGATATTCCAACATCAGCTGTGGCTAAAGCCGGGGCGTCGTTAACACCATCCCCGACCATAGCTGTGGGTCCATGTTTTTTGTAGTCCTTGATGATACTTGCTTTGTTCTCTGGGAGTAGTTCTGAATGAACAAAATCTAATGAATATCCAAGCTGCACATTTAGTAACAATTCAGGTTAGCAGATTATACGATTAGAACTAGTTAAGCTTGCCTAAAAAAAAAACTAGTTAAGCTTACTGTTAACCCTGCAAAGAGTAATCCTGAATACCCCGTTTGTTAGGTCTACGGTATGATACAAAGATATATCAAATTAGTGGCAGCAGCCAAGTGCGCTTCAGATGTGAACACATTACATTTGGAAAGTGTATTTGTTTAACGACAGTCAACGATATGTATTAATTTTACCATCTAATATATAAAATACGGACAAGAACATGAAACTAACCTGTTCTTGTGCATGCATTGCAGCAGACTGATTATCTCCGGTAAGCAAAGCAGTTCTTATACCCATGGCCTTGAGCTCTTTGACCGCATCTACTGCCCCTGACCGACAATTATCAGAGAGACTAAAGGTGCCGATCAAAACTCCTTCACAAAATATGTACCCTGAGGTCGCTCCATCCTTTGTATCACCTCCGCCACTCAAAGCTAGCAGTTAATACATCAAAATATTCAGTAAAAGGCAAAACTATAAAGTGTAGAGTTCAATACCTTCTAAACTTGAACAAAACAGTCATAGATTGTTACCTATGTCACACTTGGCCCTTTGGGCTAGCTTCTTGTTCCCAATGTAAAGATTCCTCCCATCAATTATTCCAAAAACACCTTCCCCTGGGAAATTCTGAAACTCCTCCACCTTTTCAGGCTTGGGTTCAATGGACTGCGATCGTCCATAATGGACAAGTACAGATGCTATTGGATGGCTAGATTTGCTCTCAATGCTTGATACCCTTCAAAAATTCAATATATTTAGATAATACATATGCCAAAGAAAAAGACGAAACATGAAAACCTTTTCAGTCATCGTTACCTCAGACATGGTTAGAACAGAAAGTGTTACATTTGGCTGTTTCATGAATATATCGTCATGTTTTTAGACATGAAATGATAGGTTGAAGTGTCAAACCCATGTCAAAATGTCGAGTTTCTTACACACACGCAAGGTAATATGAAAAGTCAGAGTTCAAAAGCCAAAGGAACTTACCAGTACAATAGTGAGTTCAATCTAACATCATCAGCTAGTGTTAGGAAGTTCATCAGTGTAAATTCGCCTCTAGTTATAGTCCCAGTCTTATCAAATCCGATTGTTTTGATTTTGGCAAGAGTTTCGAGATGATCGCCTCCTTTAATCAAAAGTCCCGAGGTAGCTGCTCTTGAAAGTGCACAAAAAGTAGCCACTGGAGTTGAAAGGATCAGCCCACATGGGCATGCGCTGACTAAAACCACCAATGCCAAGTAAAACCAATGTCTTAGGTTATGAGCTTTTAATATGACAGGAATGACGGCCACGCCAAGAGAGATCAATACAACAGCTGCAAGCCATAGCAAAGAAAGATGATGTCATGGATATGATTTGAGACCATACAAAAGTAGGGAAAGATGTACTCAAAATTCTGTTGAATCTAGTCATGAAGATGGGACGAGAAGAAGAAATAGCGATTTAAACAAAAAAGAAAAAAAATACAAAAGAACTTTTTTCAATCATAGCAAACAATAAGGAGATGCAGCAACCTGGTGTGTAATACTTGGCACATTTATCAATCAACCTTTGAACATTAGATCTACTATTTTGAGCCGCTTCAACTAGCCTTGCCATTTTCGCAACTGCACTATCTTCAGCAAGGGCAGTCGTCATTACACTGATGTAACCTGTATATATTATTAAATAATGTCCTTAAACAGAAAATAAAAACGATAAAATTTGAGATTATGAGAAAAGTGCAGAAACATACCATTTACATTGACAGTTCCAGCCCAAACAATTGAATCCTTTTGCTTGGGAACAGGATAGGATTCCCCGGTTAATGTCTTCTCATCTACTTCACAGGTTCCATCCACAACCAACCCATCAACGGGTATCATATCACCAGATTTGACGGCGACAACGGTATTCAACTTAACATCTTCTACGTTTACTACTTCTCCTGTTTCTGCTATAGTGGCTTTCTGTGGTGCCATGCTCAAAAGTGATGACATCACTGCTGTTGCCTGCGGCCAAAAATAACAGTTTAGCTTATGTAATGAATGCGCCTTTGTTAAGCCTAAATCCAAAACCACTTCCCCACTTCGGTGACGCAACACAAACTCAATCCATTTGGCAGGTCTCAATACAGAGACTTATTTTATGTCATGCTTCAATAGCTGAAATTTAGGCTAGCATTGAAGATGAGGCCATTTCTGAACCATCAAGATCAGTTGATCATGTGTAATGCACAAAACAAAAACCGCCTCCAAACAATGTTAAGAGATAATCTATACGGCCCTAATAAAGAACTATAGAGCAGGAAATGGTTATACTAGAGCTCGAGTGAGGACTGAAGTCAGAAGTAATAACCTAAACACTAGAAACTGAATTGTGAGATACTCAAATAGGCCCCAGTTTATATTCCCTAACCCTCCGATAAATCCTACAAGAAAGCCTAATGAACTGACAAGTGTAAGAGAGAGACTGAAAACCTTATGGCTGGCCCTCGATTCAAGCCATTCTGCAATTGTGAAAAGGAAAATGATAGTGCCGGCCTCTGTATAATCCCTCATTATCATTGTACATATCACTGCAAGAAAATGTTTATCAGGTCAAACACAACTAGAGGAGCTATTGTTCAGCATAGCGACCATATATATCACTATTATTATTCGCAATGGATGATCAATACAATTAATTACCTGCTATGATCATAAGAATGTTAACATCAAGAGTGAAATTACGAAGTGCAACTACTCCTCTTGTTAAAATAGGCCGAACACCAACTACAACAGCAGCAACAGCTAGCCATTGAAAAGGATGGTATACATACTTCAAAAACGACAATGCCAGAAGCAATCCTGACAGCATCACATAAGGGTTGGGCCATTTCGCCTTATAATTAGATTTTCCGTTAACTCGGACATTGGCCTCGAGTCGTGCTTGATTCAACGCCTTCACTGTAGTACGAAAATTCTACAAGTTAGATATAGAACGGACAATGAACCAATCTATTTCACACAATTCTGTGTGTAAGGTGTTATGTCATGTTCCAAAAATATCCAAATAAGATGTCACCTTTGAATTCTAACAAGTGTCCAATTTTTCATTCATGATCAAGTCGGACATGACAAGTTTTAGGATTATTTAACGCTAGTGCAGGCAAAGGTTAACACTTGCAAACATGCATGGATCCGGATAATAATTCATTGACATCCCATATAGTCTTACCATATTAATATGAATTTTATACAGGATGGTTAAATCTCATCACAGAAGGGACCTCCTCGGACTTATGAAGCGGACATGCTCTCCTCCTCGATGGGCGCGGCCCAAACCCCTATGCGAATCTAACAATACATTCTCTTTTTTCTTTGATTAAAGACGCTACCAATTGTTCCCATTGAACCTTATTGATAAACCTTGAGTCCAGTGGCAAACTAGCGAAGCCAAGGGGGGCTAGCAGGGTTGCTAGCCATCCCTGAACAATGAAAATTTTAATTCAAATTTCCGAGATTTTTTTGAGTTTAATTTATTGTATTACTTAGGATGGCTTTCCCGAAACTTTTTTTCCACTTACCTATAAATCTTGACTCTGGGTAAGATTATCCGTCAGACTCTCCAAAGTCTTAAAGACTCTGCCACATCAGCTTTCCAGTAACTTTTATTATTTCTTTATTGTTCAGACTTACCTCAGACTCACCTCAGACTTTATACATTATCCGTCAGACTCACCTCAAACTCTACTTTTCTACTTTCCACTTCACTTCTTTTTCAAAAAAAATGTCACATGGTATCCATTAATTGGATACTTTCCACTCATAGTGGGGTCAAGACTCACCTCAAAGTCTTAAATTGAGTCTTGAATTTCCAAGACTCAACTTAAGACTTTGTCAAGACTTTTTATTAGGATATTAGATGATTAGGCCCACTAGGGCGTATCGTCTAGGGTTTAGAGTATTAAGGTTTTGATTCTTGATCCTATAAATATATGTATTGTTATCGTTAGAATAACAACTATTATCAACACAATTATCTTTATGAAATATTCTCCCCTCTATAATT
>VHZZ01011445.1:5236-40699 GCA_009801015.1 Silene noctiflora | reverse complement strand
AACCGAGATAAAATTCAAGCCATAACAACTAATTATCAACCACCGTACTCCATGTGGATTCGACTCCTAAATACTACATTTATTTTTTGTTGCTAGGGTAATTGATTTTTGATAGGGTTGCGACACCTGATCAGATATCCGGCCGTGCTCTGGCCTACGATAAAGTGATAAAATATTATCGCTTCAAATATATAATCAATTTTACATCTTTTGTAATTCTCTTTGGATATATTTTTATTTAAAAATTATTTTAGGTAGTTTCAAAAAGTTGGGGTCTTTTACATCGCTCGAAAAAAACTTCCTTCCTAATACAGATAGATATATTGATATTAATAATAACATAGATATAGATAGGGCTGTGCGTTGGGCGGGTCGGGCTGGGGTGGTGCAGCCCAGGCCCGACACTAAATGGAGGGCGGGCTGGGCCGGGCTGGGCCTGTGCCTGGTTTGTCTAGCCCGGGCCCAGCACTAGGTGGGCTGTTGGGCCGGGCCGGGCCGGGTTTGACACTT
This sequence comes from Silene noctiflora, assembly GCA_009801015.1. Classification (NCBI taxonomy): domain Eukaryota; kingdom Viridiplantae; phylum Streptophyta; class Magnoliopsida; order Caryophyllales; family Caryophyllaceae; genus Silene; species Silene noctiflora. The sequence continues at coordinate 40,189 of VHZZ01011445.1, read as the reverse complement.
TTTTTTCTTTTTATGTAAAGAAAATACAAAAAAAGGGGAGAAAAGAGAAAAAAATAACGGGTCGGACTGGGCTGGGCCAGCACTAAAAAACCGGGCTGGGCTGGAAAATTTGGGCCCGGACCCGACACTAAAAAGACCACGGTTTGGGCCAGAAAAAAATGGGCTGCGGTTTTTGAGCCCGTTGAACCGGACTGGGCCGGGCTAGCCCGCACCGTTGTACAGCTCTAGATATAGATATGAAAGACTAAAATCGATATCCGAAAAACTTTACTACTTAAAATTTTCCTATTTTTTTCCTTTGTTTACTATACTCATCTAAAAGAAATTGGATATACGCGAAATAGGAAAGTGCGGTGAACAGAACAAAAAACCGCGGTTATCTCCTTTGATCAACTCCGACCACCGCCTCCGCCGCCTCAATCTCTCTCGTCGCCGCACTCTTCATTCTCGCCCCTCCTATTTCAATTTATAGGGTTTCTATTTCTGGTATGCCCTATTTTCAATTTCTAGGGTTTCTACTCTCACTTTAAGGAGTTATAAATTACAATTTTGGAGTAATCACTTCGCCTATTTCAAGCTCTTTCTTTCTCATTTTTCTTGTTAAGTAGTTGGATTTGATTTGTCCATCTTTTTTTTTTTAATGTTCTTTCTGAATTATCGTTCAATTTGGGTTTTTATTAATTGTGGGAAATTAAAGAAAGAAAGTGATTGTTGCTTGTTCGTTAGGGTAGAAATTTGAATTCTTGGAGATAGTCTAATGGCAGCTGGAAGGTATGTGGCTGATAATGATGCTGAATATGAGGTGTCGAGGACGGAGTGTGATTACCCTAGGGAGGAATTCAATAGGTCTAGGAATAGTAGGCATGTTAAGGATCACGATGTGAGGGGTAATGGTGGTAGAGGGAGGGTTAGACCGAGGGATGCTAAGGAAATGGAGCTTGCTAATGGTGGTAGTTATCACTCTTTGTCGTCCAGGAGTGGTTCTGTCGGTAATGGGGTTAGGGTTGGTGATGATCCTAGGAGAGGTGGCTTAGTTGATAGGATTTTGGACCGGGAACCTGGAGAGCTTTCGGGTGAGAGTGGGTCCGATGATGCTGCTCAGCTGAATTCCCGGGGTAAACAAATTGAGGTGGTGGAGACAATTGTTAATGCTGAGCTGCCTCCACCTGTTGTAAAGAAAAGAAAGTTCTCTCCTATTGTTTGGGATAGAGATGATAAGGAGATGAAAGATACATCAAGAAGTCGGTCTTTGCCGACTATCACTCATTTCCCTCAAAACCGTCAGCCATTAGGTTGCAAATTAGACCAGACTTGGTCGAATGTTGTGCTGCCTAAGAACAATGAAATGTCGCCCATTAAAAGTAACAAGGCCAAGGATGGTCCTGTGGATCCACCTGTTGAAGTTTCTATGAAAGATGCTCATGTAGATAGTTATAATGTAGAGAAGTTTCCTGCAGATGAGCCTGATTCACCTTCTCAGGATGGACGGTGGGGTAATCATGACAAGGATTACATTTCTACTAGGCATATATCAGCTTCAAGGTGGGCAGGGGACGCAACCTCGCCTGCTGATAAAGGCGAGATATCTGATGATGCAGTCAGGCAGAAACAAAGTAGGAAAACTCCCTCTTCTGAGCATTTGGGCTCTAGGAGAAGCAAGAGGTCATCTTGTCCAGAACACGGTGAGGGTGCACGAGAAATTTTGAATGGAACTAAGGGAAGATCATGGAATTCTAATGGCAGCATACTAAGTAGACCTTCTAACGGAGATTTTGGTATCCGAAACGAGCAGAACAGGGAGGATTATATGGATGTAGATGATAAATACAATGACACTGACCATAGTCTTAGTCCTAGAGTAACAGACTCAGAAAACGAAGATGATTCTGTTAGAATACCTGAACCTCCAGCTCCCCCTAAAAGAACAGTAAATATGCTTCAGGGTTGTAGGAGCGTGGACGAGTTTGAAAGGCTCAACAAGATAGATGAGGGCACTTATGGTGTTGTGTACAGAGCCAGAGATAAGAAGACAGGGGAAATTGTAGCATTGAAAAAGGTAAAGATGGAGAAGGAGAGGGAGGGATTCCCGTTGACTGCTCTCAGGGAAATGAACATCCTTTTGTCACTACACCACCCATGTATTGTGGATGTTAAGGAGGTTGTGGTTGGACGCAGCCTTGACAGCATCTTTATGGTGATGGAGTACATGGAGCATGATCTTAAAGGCCTCATGGAGTCCATGCGGCAGCCATATAGCCAGAGCGAAGCTAAGTGCCTGATGCTTCAGCTGTTAGATGGCATCAAGTATCTTCATGATAATTGGGTGCTTCATCGTGATCTAAAGACGTCAAATTTGCTGCTGAACAATCAGGGTGAGTTGAAAATTTGCGACTTCGGGTTGGCTCGTCAATATGGGAGTCCATTGAAACCATATACTCATTTGGTTGTCACACTTTGGTACAGGTGATCACCTGAGCTCTTTTTCAATCTCAATATGTGCTCTCTTTAATGATTTGAGTAGCAATTTGTGCTTTTAGTTTCTTTACAATAAGTTAGCTGACTTCTCTGTTTGGTTCTTTTGCTTGATTGTACTATTGTTTTGGTGTCACTAGGGAGTTTGTCTGCCTCAGTAGGAAGGCGACTGTTTGTATTTTTTTTATTGTGCTTTTACTGTTTTTATGCCTATGATTGTCCTATGTGCTCGACAGCTGGGTTTTCATCGTCCTTCTAAGCATTGATATTTAATAACTATATGTCTACACTCTGCATCTTTCATTTTCTGTTAACTTATCATCCACTCACCCCTTTGTTGCTTCAACTTCCAAGTGCTATTTCACAATGTAGGACCACTAGCTGTCGTTCTGTTGCCCTACCATATTTTTTTAATTTAATATCCTTGCATTCTGTTTAATTCTAGTGTTAGTGGACATCCGTAGTTCTATATTGTGATTCTCATTTACATTTCTCAAAGTTAGTAGGTTGTTTTCATAAGATTTGTTTAGCTGTGTATACTTAGAGATAAGGATCTGATTAATGCATCCTTGGTTCTTTCCAGGGCACCAGAGTTGCTGATGGGGGCAAGGGAGTATTCTACAGCCATTGATATGTGGTCGCTTGGTTGCATTATGGCAGAGCTTTTGTCCAAGGAGCCACTATTTAATGGAAAAAGAGAATTCGATCAGCTTGACAAGGTACTTCAATGTATTAGAATTTCCCGTCATTTGTAGATGGGGTAGACTGTTTACTTTTCCAGCTTTTTTGTTGTTTGTACGGTGCTTAGGGGGTGTGCACTGATTTCCTATTTTTTTAAAACAAATAAAGATATTCAAGATTCTTGGAACACCAAATGAGACTATTTGGCCTGGTATCAAAAAGCTGCCCGGAGTGAAGGTCAATTTTGTTAAGCACCAGTAAGTCCTTCATAACTATCATAATTTGTGCTTCATATATGTTTGACTCAAGGTTTTCTTACTCCCTGCACTCTTTTCCCAGGCTTCCAGCTTTGGTTGATCCTGGTCTGGCTTTCTGGGCTAATTGGTACTGTCTCAGTTACAAGGGCACATACTTTTGAATGATTAACTATTTCAATATGCCTTTCAGGTATAACCAGTTGCGCAAAAAATTTCCAGCTACATCGTTTACTGGATCTCCAGTTCTTTCGGATGCTGGATTTGACTTGTTGAACAGGCTTCTAACTTATGACCCTGAGAAGGTGGGCACTGTACTGTTAAAAGTACTATTCTTTTTGCCACCTATTATGTTTTGCAACTTTTTAATCATTTTGTGTTATTGACTGTAGCGTATAACGGCTGATGCTGCTCTTAAGCATGAATGGTTTCGAGAAGTCCCTCTTCCAAAGTCAAAGGAATTCATGCCCACGTTTCCAGCTCAGCATGCACAAGACAGGTGCCCCACTTGACAGTTGTATATTTCCTTGTCAATGTCACCCTCTCACTAGGACTAAGCAAGTTTTGGCCTAGACCTTAAAAATGGGATGTACCCTACCATTCTGTTTGGATCTACTCCCTTTAACTCTCTGAAACCTTCCACATTCCTAAGTGAGCAACACAATACAAAAAAATACATCACTACACTTAGACACAACCCATCCGCCCCCTCTACCCAAAAGCCCAACGACCATACATCACCTCTCTAGCTCTAACCTACTATGAAACAGATTCCTATCTCAACCTCCCAAAATGATGCCCGCCCTACCCTTCCTCCACCATGAAAATAAACACACCCCTGAAACCCCCTATCCACTCTTTAAAACACTATTTTCCGGTGTAAGGTCTTGAGTGGTGGGGTGATGATGTTTCCCGGGCTAGGGTCCTTTTTCGAGGTGTAGAGGGTGTTCTCCGGTGTTTTGGACTTTGGGTTGGGGTGAGGAAATTTTTCGGTGGTTTGGGGAATTGAGGTTGCTTATGTGGTGGGATGGGGTTGGGTATGGTCATTTACAATGATATTAGTTTTATAAAAAAGGGAAAGTGATAGATTTTAGTGAATTAGCCCAAGAAAGAAATTGGAAGCTTTCAGATAATCTGAGAGTATTATTTAAATTAAGCCAGCTTAAATTTGATGTACTTATATTTTTAAGACAATATTTCTTAGTTTTTGGGATAATCCGATCTAAGATTGGATTGTATTGATTATTTTGGTCTAAATCAGGAACCACATTTATCTTGGCCTGGTGTCGGTTCATTAGACTTTAGATTTTGGTCTCGAGTCCAGTCCTATTCTTGCCTACTTCTCACAAGGTTTGTGACTTACTGTTAATGAATTTTGCATCTGTAGGCGCATGCGTAGAATGTTGAAGAGCCCAGATCCTCTGGAAGAGCAAAGAAGGAAGGAGTTACAGCAACCGGAATTGGGGACTGGGGGCTTGTTTGACTAGCAACCAAGGAAGGAGTTACAGCAACCTGAATTGGGAACTGGGGCTTGTTTGACTAGCAACCAAGCATGAACGTCATCTTCATGTACTTTGACTAATTATGCTGGCAGATAGACATGCATAAGGTGAGAGCTGAGAGGAGACACAACTTGCAAAATTGGCTAAAATTGGCTTTTGTGATTATCATTCATGCTGTTTTTTAGCAGGCATGTATTGTAAAATGGAGGAGAGAACTGCACTCTTTGCTTTTGCCTACCTAATTTGTGCAGGCTAAAGACAGTTATCCAGCTTGATGATTTTTAGGATGTTTCTTCACTCTGCTTGCATTGCAAGGTGTGGCGTAGCAGCTTTTCCTTTTAGAGATATCAGATCCACTTGAAACATGCGTATGTAAAGTTTTTCTATTTGACACTTTGTAAACAATTTTGTAATTGGTTTTCAATACCAAACCATCATGGATTTGTCACAGCATATATTTTTCATGTTTTGATTTCCTAAATTGTGTTTGCAAGAGGTGGTCGGTGTAAAGCGGAGGGGACATTCTTTGCTTTTTGTTGACGGCAGAATAGAGAGGAGGTAATATGTTAACCTAGTACCTATGGAGTTAAAGTGGAGCCTTAGTTTGTCTTTACACAGATTTTTGATATTATGCAATTATAAGTAGCATGGTACTATGGACAATTTGTGTTTATTTTAGAAGGCCATTAAGCTGTATCCTTACTCCTTAGGTTCAAGTGGTATCGTCGGTTTGTTTGTCGTATAGATTATCCATCAGCACTTCTCACAAACAGGCATACAAAAGCTTAAATTTGATTGTTGTTCATTATAGCTGATTGAAAAAATTTATTATTCAGTTATACAAGATGTTTATGGTTTACTTTCCGAAAGTTTAGAGATTGCTACTGCTGTACTTGAGAAGCTGATGCTACATGCTACTTGTTAATGTTGTCAATGCTACTGCATCTGTTGTTATATGTTCAAATTGCTATCTTTTGCTACAATGATGTGGAGTATGTAGGAATGCCATTTGTTTCTGAGGTTGGTTATCATGTTGCTATGGGTTTACAATTTTTCTTCAAAAAGTAATTATTGTGTGCGACGGTCTCACATTGTACGACCGTCCCCTAATGTAAAATGACATTTATTAGCAATAAATGAATAATTTTTCTACAGAAATGGACAGTCTTATGGTGTGAGCCGTCTTACTCTAATTTGTGATTTGTGGTTACTTGTTAGATGCTTCTGACGGGCTCTTTTTTGGCTCTTATCTGCTTATCCTTAATTTTTAGTATATAGCTCTCTTCATTCCCTGCTGACTCAGTACTCTATCACAAGTTATCTTCAACGTTGTGGATCTATTCCCTTTTTTGCCCATTTGTGTTTGTGTTTGTGTTCATACAAGTGATCAAGTTATTTCACAACTAATCACGATGGTTCATGTCTACCAACCCAAAGTGTGTTAGAATTTACGCTTTGTTGTTCTCGTGGTTTTTATGATAATTCCACAAAATAGTCTTTAAACTCTCATGACTTGTCTCTGAAAATGTCACTGCAGTACTAAGCTAGCAGGTTGAGGAGGTAGAATACCCTTATTGTATTGTCATTCTGCAAAAAAATAACTTTTCCAGGCACGAGAGAGGTATCGTTCTTTTCTATATTCATTTGCCTTTAAGTGGGTATTTATGTGTAGATTATTCTTCCGAATTCTGCTATAGGTTATAAGACGAGTAAAGTAATGACAGTTTTGTTACTGTTATCAGTTATGGTAGTCATGAAAATGCAATTGGAATTATGTACCTATGAACTCAAGGGTTTTATTTGGATACTTGGTTCTGTATGTAAAGAACTCTTAGGAAACAAGTCCTTTTAAGTATCTATGACTTAATATCTTCAATGTGCAAAGTCTTCTCCATTACTCTTGTATGCTCAAGAGTTCATAGCCATCCGCGCCTCCATTGTCAAAGGCCTCAGAGCATCAAATTGGCGCATCTTTGCTTAACCCACGTCCTCATCTGCCTATGCTTCTCATCTCTTCCATTATTTCATCTTTTGTTAATTAGGGAGTACTACGTAACTTGTTCATTTTTGTGCAATAAAATTATGTAGATTTTTTAAAGTGGTTATTTTTCATCTGAACTTATGGGTGTGATTTTTTGTTATATGCTTTCTATATTCTTGAGGATAGAATTATCATATAATTCCTGTTTCTATATCTCATTCTGCATTTGGAAAATCCATCTCTTTCATTTTTTATGCACTGTTTTATTTTGTTACGTTTCTCCTTTTGGTTATTGGATGAATGCAAAAGGTTGATCTGTTCGCTCATTATCACCGATGGCCCTGGTCCCTGGGGCAATGGTGATATTAATAGGGGATACCCATTCATTCATCAACATTGGTTTCTATCAACGTTGAAGTAGGTGATTCATGAAATTCCTTTAACAATAAGTGATTTCTTCTCTTTAATTTCTTGAACATTCCCACTTTCCCTTTACCTCCACTTTTGTGGGTTTACAACACTAAACTGATTGCTCCCTCATCTCCCAACATTTCTTTCAGTCTATCATCACCGTCTGTGACACTCCAGACCTACACCCTAATCATCTCAGACAAAAGTTAGGGCAGATGGTTGGGATTTTTGGGGGGATTTGAGCGTGAATTGAATTCTTTGCACCCTTTTCAGTTGATAGTTTCTTCTACTATCTCTTATGGTAAACCTTGTTTGCGCGTTAAGATTTTAGTTGTTCCTTATTTTAATCGTTCCGACTTCTGTAAGCCCTTATCTGAATGCTAATAGCCTTTCATAATGCTGGTGGTCAAAATCCCTTTTGAATCAGATGGCAATATGGCATCTTGGTGTTCACAAGTTTGTAAATCTCATATAGTTTTTAGATGCAGTTATTTGTGTGCATTACTTCTCATAATTTCATCTTAGATAGGATGCCTTGATTGCAAGCTTTCAATATGAGAGATCATGGAAAATGCACTGGGTCACACCCTCCTCTCATCTCGTGATTGCAGACTTATGTTACTCGAAGATGCCTATCTAAGCGCTTCTTTTTTGAAACCACTTGTCCAGTCTAATAGACTCAAGAAACGGGTTTCAAATTTAAGTTGAACTTCCTTGTTCTTTTTTTTTTTGCTCAGTTTGACTTGGTAAATTCAAAAAGTGTTTGATATAGCTGGTCACGTATGCAGAGTCATGCAATGGTGGAGAAGGAATTCTCCAAAGAAGACGCTAATCAAGCAATATGGCATCATGCTGTTAAATTCCATCTAAGGTACCAACATTGACCGGATTTGCTAGGCTTAAATCATCAGGAATATGAAACACTGGTGTATTTCAGATAGTTTAAGGGAGCTACATCAAGTCACTGCTAGTTTGTTTTTCCTCTTTTCCTCGCTGGGGAGATCATTTCTGGGTGCCTGGGAATAACAGACAAATCAGGCTTTGTTTGTCTAACCAGAGGCTCTAGAGAGAGCCATGGTGACAGTGGTGGGGGTGCTTGGTACACAATGGTGGTGTATACATAGTTGCATTGCCGAGAAAGGTTCCATTCAATGTGCACCAGCAGCTTCATCAATTCATTATATTATTTTGACATAATTGTTCTCGAGAAAGATTAAAAGTAAATAGGTATTTGTTTGCAATGCTTCCGGGTGATAATTGAGTGGATTGAGTTAATTCCATCTCAATTAGCTGTCTGAAGTTATATACTTCTGTACATACGGTCACAAGGGAATAGAGACTTGGTTGTAATGGAATTGCATTATTTTGTTCTAGGAATTTTCAGTGAAAGTGTTAAAAGTGAGCCCAACTTATGAACTGCTTGTGTTGCGTGTATGAACTGCTTGTGTTGCGTGTATGAACTGCTTGAAAGTTTAACGAGTCTCTTGGAAGTATGACAATAGTTGGCGCCTTTAGGCAACGGCCTAACAACCTTGGCATATTTTTCACTAAACCCAGGCTCCGATTCAAATGTCATATCGTAACATTTTCATTATCAATATATTCTCATTCGATACTTGATACACCTTTTATACAATTCCATATGTTATGGAATTGTCTTGAACAGAGGGTGTAAATATTTAGGAGCTCCTGTGACAGAATTGAGACAAGTTGGGTCAATTGTGTCGGCTATTCAAACCAACTGCGGAAATTGATCCCACTATTCATGGCTACGAGCTATAGAGAATCAGGACATGTATAGGTTCTCAAGGCATTATAAACAAGGTTTGGAACCACAATGAATATCATAAAGACACTCACACGACACACGAGGAGTTCAAGCATAGAAATTAAACAGCTTTGAGCACGAATTCTGTACCCAACAGCTTCATTCGAAAAGAAAACATTTTCATGATCAACATAGTTTCATTCATGATTTCATATACATATTTACATCACCCGTAAGAGAATCTAGACAAAGTTGGGTCAATCGTGACAGTGATTCTACTAGGTCTTGGTGGCCCCATCCGCCCCAACTGCGAAAATCGATCCCTCAATACATGGTTACAAGCTCGGGAGAATCACGACATGTACAGATATTCTCACGGCCTTATTTACAAAATGAATATATAGAATTTACAAAGAGAAGAAGAAATGCACTCAAAAAAGTGTAAGCCGCACCTTGGACGCCTACATTGAGCACTTTGTACACTGAGATCAAAACTAATCAAGAATGGTATTCACCTTGATCACCTTGGACGCTAATTCGGCGGGCACGAAACAAAGTTAAATAGTGGTCATGAAGAGGTAGACGAGAAAATAATGGTTTGACCAAGCACAAAAAGAACGAGCGAAAGCTCAATGGCAAAGATCGTGTTTAAAAGGGTTCGATCCACGACCCATCCATACAAGGTGATTCCTCCTGGATTTGTCTGCAGATACATCACTGCAAATGCTAGTCAGTATGATGAGTATCGAGGAAAGAATTCTAATATCGCACATATAAAAAGCACATGCAACAGTTATGGAATGGCAATTTAGTACTAAAAGTTAAATAAGTAATGAGACATACCAAAAGATTGCCTCTTGTTATAAGAGGACACTGATGCAAAATGGGAATGATTACGAACAGTAATACCATCCATGGATTCCAAATCACTTTCAGAGCAGTTTGAAGACAACGAGCTCATGGAAATAGAACGTCGAGTTCCTTCAAACGATTTGCAGGTTACCAAAGCATGCCATTTGCATGCGATGGCACCAATGCCCTGGGCTCTATGTGAAATTTTTGTACCAGCGTGCAAGCAAAGAAGTGTCTCAATAAGTTGAACTAATGAACTTACCTGAAATCAGACGACTATTTCTCAAAATCACACCTAAAAATTGACTTAATTACACAAGATCAAAATCTAGCAAAGAATTCTCATCTCCACAACTCCACTTTTACCCTTTGTTTGGGTGAAGGGATTTGGAGGAGAATGAAGGGAAACAATTCCCTTGTTTGGGTAGCAAAATGGTTAGGAAAATAGAATATCCATTTTCCCTCCTACAGAGGAGATTGAAATCGCTTCAATATAAGAAAGATTTGGAGAAAATATTCCTTTACTCCATTCCCACTTCTCTCCAACTCCTTCCCATCCACCCTTCTCCAACCTTTAACCTTCCCCTCTCCTAAAAGTGTGTCCAAACACATTGTTATCTTAAGGGCGTGATCTAGCCTTTGCTAAGAGCTCAAGCAGTAGAATCGACCCACTAATATTCCCTCCTAAAGTATGTGGCGATCGGAAGAATAGCCTACTAAACTTACAAAGGCCACCCAAATCAATTATCGATCTTGACGACAATTTACACATTGCTCCAACAGCCGCAAGTGTGATGTAATACTTCCTGTTTGTATCTTATAAGCCCAAAACCATTGAGGCCTTGGGCATTGATTTGCGTATATAAATGTGGAAAAGTCGAGCTTTTTCTCTTTTGGTGCTTATCGTTCATCCTAGCTAGATTTCAAGGACAAGAAATTTTATGCATAAATTCCTGGTTTTTTTTTCTCTACAAGAAATTAATCTTTGCAGCACTTACAAGATTAAGAAAATGTCAACCTTCACAGAGTTCACCATTTTGTTCTAGTTAAGTACTAATTAAACTAACCAAATATGTTTTCATAACTAGGTAATTTCTCACGTTTTAAAAAAAAGGTCTAGTTTATCAATACTATGAAGCTGATCAGCATCATCCGCCCTATGGAGCAAAAAAAATAATAGTTGGACTTACAGCGAAATTTCCACCATTTAAGAAAGTAACTCTTCCATTGACACCTGTGATCTGGACGAGGGTCATAAATAGGCTTGCTGTGACGAGCAGAAAGAGCAAAAGGAGATATTTCCGAAATCTATGGCTGATTTTGGAAAGGTAATCTCTTAATCGTATGTGCTCCTCCATTAAAGTCAAGATACAGGACTCTGTCTCCAACAGGTTCTTGTAATCATCGAAGTGGATCATTTGTAGATTGCAGGCTAAATGGAACATAATGCAGGCTGCTAGAGTTATTGCACTTAGGTACGTCCACGATATGACTAACACTGAAACAACGAGGCCAGCCTGCCACCAAGACTGATTTTGCACATAAAACATGCGCGTGAACTCATGTGCAAACTTCAGGATGCAACATGGAAGGAGCGTCATTAATAGCAAGCGATAAGAATCCTAGAAGAATTAACCACAAAAAGCTCCTGTAAGTGAAAGTAGTCATATCTAAGAGAGGAGGCAGTTAAAATTCACTCATAAGCTGTATCTGAAGAAAAAAAAAGAAGAGAAGCCAGGAAATACTTGATGTTATTAGATGCAATAAATTTAATAACAATTCCTCGTTTTGGTAATTGTAAAGGGTAAGTTAAAAATCCTTTGCTGTTTCGAAATACCACTTGAACGCAATTATGTGACTTGGTAGCTATTACAATGATGACATTAAAAAAAATGCAGAGCAAATTGGACAGAGGATTTGCAGTCATAAGAAATTGCGTACATTTGACCCTGCCCTCCTCATCCTTGACTGGAGCCGTTGAGACACTGGGGTAATATTGGGCTGTTCGGAGGAATTTGCATCTTTTTACAAGAAAGATGGGATTTGGACAAAAGGATGCATGGCTTTTCAATTTTCATTCCTATTGATCTTCCTACATAAGCGCACGAACAAGCCAAATACTCTATGCTTCTATAAAGGGCCATGCTTACAGTGGAGGGACTAGGGAATTGTGAGTATGCAGTATAATGCCGGCTAAATTGATGGACAAATATATTGTTTCCTTTTAATCATTGACTAGTAAAGCCACCGTGTAATCTAATCATTCAAATAAACTAAGAGTAAGTGTCAAAGATGCTGGATCTAGTCAATTTTACTTTATGAATTTTAAAACTGGCCATTGAATGCTCTCAGATCAATTGAAAATGAACCATCTTGTGACATTAAATTTTATACTGAGGAAGATCACAATCTAAGAACAGCTGGCTTAAAAGATGGAAATCAACTTCTGTACAGAAGACGTCATTATTGTGTAATGAGCCATGTAGTCACATATTCCCTTACACCGTAACAATCTCCAATCTTAGACTATTATAGTTGCATTTAACCATGTAAAACTATGAATGTCATTCTCCAAAGTACAGACTTCAATGAGACGAATGTAACACATTAGTTCTGCATTTAACTTATTTATCTGCAGACTTGTAGAATAAACACTCATTGAACATACTATGTTGCTCACCAATTTAATAGAAACTCATAGTGATTGTCTAACTATTCTGTCCTCGCCCAGATATAAGAGTAACTCAAACACTCACATACATTGAATTTTCCTTTCGGGATAATTGACGCTTGTTTTCGTACATTCTAGAAATAGCAAATAGTCATAGCATCCCCCCCCGAAAGATATCCAATTTTCATGATTCATAGTGATTTTTGATTGATAAAACCAGCAGGAACTCTCTCCATTCCATCCCAATGACTCGCTGGGGTGCTCAAATGTAAGAATGCCAATCTCTCTTTGTTTGGATATAAAAAATGGAGGGATAGGGAGGGATCCATTTTCCCTTCCCTCCACCCCAAGTTTGCGACTCTAAAAAGGAAATTGTCTCCTTTCAAATCCCTCCCCTCCCTTTCCCTGTAGATTCCCCTATCCAAGCAAAGCATAATATAGAATGTTTCGGCATGTCTTCAACAATAGCATCAAAACACTACAAGATGACCCAGCAGTAAGTAAATGGTTTCTCAAACTAATTAACCAATGTACACTTAAGCATATGCACCATCAGCATGAATCAGTGTAACATGGAATACAACTTGTCACCTAAGAACAAGCAACCAACAACATTATTGTATTCCTCAAGATTGCGCATAAAGCGAAGTATGGTATAGTAAGCACACAACCTACCAATGAATTAACATGAGACTATTTCCGGATGACTCATAATGAAAATTGGTACGTGAATCACGTCAAATGACCGCTTATAACAAACATTAACGGAAACTGCAGAAAACCTGAAAAGATGACAAAATGAATGTTGAGCAACTACCTTAATCTTCTGAATGTAAATGCCCATGAACCTGGATGTGTGGCCTCGATGCCGGTCAACAAACAAAAACTTCCTGATCCCTTTTCTGTTAATTTTATATGACAAACAAATCAAAGAAGCAGCACCAAGAAGAAGTTGTGAGGTGAGAATTTCATACTCAAAATCCCTAACTTGGTAATCATCACAAGCTGTGCAGTGTGTGAACTCTAATATAAGCACAGGAAGAAGAGCACATACAACCAAAAACACAGTCCAAGACAAGACAAATCTCAACACATTAGTTTGATCAAAACCCAGAAATCTCAAATAAAATTCCAATCTTTGAAGGGTTTTGTCAAGTTTGGTGTCATCTATTTCCTCATCAACCACAACAACAACATCGTCAACATCATCAACATTGTCTTGATGTTTTTGTTCATCATTTTGGGTTTGTTGGTGGGTCCCATTTGTTTGATGAAGAAGAGGGGTTTGAACACTAAAGGCAATTGGTGTTGTATTGTTGTCATCCTCCATTTTTGGGAAATACTCCATGTTAATTAATGTGAGCCAAATATGACAAATTTAATTGGAAATATGACTTTAACAAAATGGGTATGTTTTGATCTTTGTTTCATACCAAATTTGGGGGAAAAAGATTGAAACTTTATGACAGACTTAATCTCTTGCTGCTACAAGTTTGGGGGGAAATTTGCGATCAAATGAACCCAATTTTTTGATGGGGGAAAATGGTGACATAAATACTTACCCAATCACCCAAACAAAGACCAGTCGGTTTCTTTTGGGACGGACATATCCGATTTTTCAACAATGATTGAATAGGTGAGACAACTTTTTGTTAATCCTTTAACATTATGCTTTTGTCTTATTTATCCTATATTTGACACATTTTTAACTTTTTGAGAAACCAAGACCACTTCTTCTTGTTAGTTGGTGACTATGGACTATGAAAGAGTTGTTGATAGCAAATACCCAGAAAGATAATGAAAAACAAATGAGAATAATGGTAGAATTATGGGAAAATATGATATAAAAATGTTAGAAATTTGAGCACAACAATTTATATTTTGAATAAATAGTTCGACGAAATCAAAGTTATAAATGTGTCTAATTCGTTGCGTTTTGTGTTCAATTCTAAACCGTGGATTGGTGAGGAAAGCTGAGCAAACTCCAGAATTTGATCATTGCTGACAATGACAGCTTCATGGAATCATGAGTCATGGAGTCTGTGATTGTTTCTTCATTCAACAAATATTAAACTAAGTTTATCTATGAAAGCTATGCATGTATATTATATTAAGCTCATAGTCAATGCTAAAATCGTCAAGTACGAGCAATTTTATTAGTGTAATAAGCTTTCTTACCATTCTACAAAATTTGGAGATGTTAACTTTTGGGAAAATTAACATGAATAGTACCAAGTTTGCTTTATTTTTCTAAAATCATCCAAATTTAGAAACAACTATTGCAACTTGAGCCAAAAATTAAAACATTTAATGTTAGGGTGTCCATGTCGGATCCAGTTTTGGGATAGAACGTGAGAGTAATCGTCATTGGGAATGGACTTTTATAAGCGAAATTGACACTCTTAATGGCGGTCTTGTGTTTGTTATGAATTATGATGCACGAGTTTTAGGTATTAACACAATAGAACTGGCATTGTGATGTGGGAGAGACAGTTCTTCGGACTAAAATCGCTAATAATCCCAATGGCCATATTATGCTATCAGTGCGGCTACTATGTCTCATTTTCGTGTCCTATTTTGTGTCTCATTTTTCGTGTCCTATCTTGTGTCCCTTTTTCGTGTTCCGTCTTGTGTCTCATCACTTCTCCTATTGATACATAAGCATTCTTATGTATATTAGTATCTAGGGGTGTTAATGAGACGAGACAGCTCGCGAGCTACTCGAGATCGGCTCGGACTCAGCTTGAGAGTTTAACAAGTCAAGCCGAGCAAAGGCCGGCTCGACTCAAAAAGCTCGTGAGCGGCTCGAACTTGTGTGATTACATAAGATATTGCTCATATTTCATAAAAATATATTATCATGATTATATTTTTGTATCACACATATTAAATGTCTCGCTAATTCGCCAAATATTTTTACGTATAACTTTCAAGCCTTGTTATTGAAAATATCGAAAGAAAAAAATAAAAAAAATAAACAATTTTATATAGGCTCAATTTGGGCTCGAGTTTGGCTCGAACTCTCATTAAAGCTCGCAAGCTTTATAATGAGCACATTTTTTCCATGCTCGGGTAAGCTCGAGATCGGCTCGAACGCGAGTTTTGGTTCTTGAGCACAAGCCGAGCAAGACCAAGCTCGGGCTCGGCTCGACTCGTTAACACCCCTATTATGACCATTTCTATTATCTCAAATTTGATGCGTCAAGATCTTAGAATAGTGGGACACGATATAAAACATAAAAATGAGACAGGTGATATACCCATTTTTGAAAATACAAGTAAAACAGGGGGCGTGATATAACAAATCTCTTTATAAACCTATCATTCCAAGTGGCTATAAGTAGGGATGTCAATGGGGCGGGGTGGGTGCGGAGGATGGGTAACCCGCACTCGCATCCGCGAACTATAATGCGTACCCACGCCCGCCCCACGACCCGCAGCGGGTTGAACTTTTCAAACCCGTCCCCGCCCCGCGGGGACCCGTCGACCCGCCAAATTACCTATCTCTTCACAATAAAATTTTTAAAAATAAAAATCGTGAATTTAAATATACTAATCTCGTACTCTCGTACATCTTATCCAAACAAGTTTTGGCAAAATGTTCCTAACATTCAATTAGCTAGTACACATTTTTTTCAAATCACGAAATAGCTTGAGGATTAGAGTTTCTTTTTTTGGGGGTTTAGGTTGTTGGGTATTTGGGTGGGTAAGAACTAACAAGTAGATGAAATTTGTCTAGGCTTATGAAAWAACGGTTTAGACTTTTTATCTAAGTTATAAGTTTTATTTTTATATAGTATAAATTTGTCTAGGTTTATAATTAAGGCGGGTATTAGCGGAGCGGGGACATGCGAGGTGGAGGGGGGGGGGGGGGTGGGGGGGGGGTCTCATGTGATACCCGCACCCGCCCCACGACCCGTGACGAATGACACTTTTGAAACCCATCCCCGCCCCACGGGCCACGACCCATCAAATCATTACCCGCACCCGCCCCAAGTGGGGCGGGTGCTGGGCGAGACCCGCTAAAACCCGCCCCGCTGACATCCCTAGCTATAGGCTTTCACCTCCCAACCCAAAATTGTGATCCTAGGTCCACACTACTACATTAAATATTTTCAATTCCGGCCCAGTTTGTAAAATAGTTTTTCCTTTTACAACATGAAAAACAGTTAAAATAATCTCAAGTTTGTATTATCTTATAACAATCTTAATTTTTACGTATATCTTCCTAAAACCATAACTAGTGAATCAGTGATATTGATTTTCCGTTATATATTTTCATATTCTATATTTGATTGTTTTATATATTAAATTAACAATTTAATTTAAGTAATATATGCAATACATTTTTTTCGACATTTTAAAAAAAAGCGAATGTAGGATATTAGGAATTTCCAATAGAATAAACAAATTTCTCCTTATGAATTTTGCCTAACTTTAGTTATAAAAAAAATACTTTTCATATAATAACAGTACAACATTGTAAATAATTTTTCTTGGTTTGTTACTAACTTTTTTTTAACAATTTATATTTTAGTTATTAAGAAAATTAGAAAACTTAAAGAAAGAAAGAAAAACGGATATCTAGTTTACTTGGTGTAAGTTTAGTGGAATAGGAAAAAGAAAAGTGGGGTATCATTTTTATGGAAATGTCATTCATGAATCAAATTTCTTTCAATATTTAGGCTTTACTAGTTTTACTCCCGTGCAAAAAAATGCACGGGTCAGTTTTAAAAGTATGATATACTGAGCTTATATGAATATAATTTGACATAATATTCATTAGATCAGCAATTAAATAAAAAATAAATATATGAACTGAAATTAAATTGCAGAATTGCACCAACATTTACCTTTTTTTCCATAATAATTTAGTTTTTTTTTTATTAGTCTTAAATCTAGTTTAATTAAATTGTCTACCTTTATGTAAATCATGAAATATTTACATGGCAACGGTCCTTTTTTTCATTTGTTGATTTTGTTAATTTTTGTTTTTCTTGTCATTTATTATTTTAATAATAAAGATTATTGTTAATTATTAATTTTATTAATTAAGTTATCTAATGACTAAATTAGATTTTAATAATATCATATTGCATAAAACTATAATTGCATAAGACTATAATACACTGAAATTAGATTAATTAGGTGAAAGTAATTAAATGTGAGGAAAGTTAGTGGTGAACCAACTTTAGAAAATAAAACTTTTTTTTTTTTTTTTTTTTTTTTCTGAAATCAAGGGAACCAATGAAAACCCTTTAAATGTTATTGCTTTAATAGAAAGGGGATTATTGAAAAGGAGGCGGAACTAGATGGAGATGTGACTTATAGAATTAACGCGAGGCGATTGAAACGAAAGTGTCACGAGTTATTTATTTGATAACAATATGCCTTTGTGGACATGCAACCTGTGCACGCATCCGTGTTCCACGGTCATACAGAGTGTGTATAATCGGATTGTTTTAACTTGGTTGGTTTCGTCTCAATGAAGGTCTCAAAACGAGCAAATTGTGATTGATGGAGTGCCACCAAGCAATTATGGACGGCTTGAATGTTGTTCGAATCCACTATATATCTTGGTCAAACCCGTCTTGATTAATCCGTTTTCCTCATTATCTGATATTATCGGATCCGTTACCATAGTGACATACGTGAATATTTGCATGGTCACAAGCTTGTGACCTCTAACAAACCCCCTCTCACTTGCTTCCCAGAGCTCTCTCACTTGCAATTTATAAGAGGTCACATCTTACAAGCTTGTGATGAAAAATGTTAGTCAATAACAAAATTTGGATATATTTGAGGCCTCTATCACTCCTCTCACTTTTCAAATTCAAACTATAAAACGCTTGTCCTTTTAAGACCTTAAAACTATCCTCCCTTTCAACGGTCGAATTTCCTTCATCATCTCCATTGTCTCTTTCTCTTCACTATCTTCGCACATTTCTTCCATTTCGTTGTACAAGGTTAGTATATCTACTCCTAATTGTAATTATCTTGTCTCATTTTGTTCACTGATTTTGAGTTTAAATTGAGCTGAATCAGATCACTGGGAAGTGGGGACCCTAATCTCACTTACCCTTACTCATCTTTTGGATTAATTACTCTATTTATCATGATTGAGTTTGAATTTTAAGGACAATTGATATGTGATTTTAATTTCTTCATACTCAACAGTGAATTAGGGTTTTTACTTGGATTTTCATCCCTTAGATGCTTGTTTCATTTTCATTGTTCACTCATTTATTCTAATCTAGGGCATTTTTGGAAGAAAATCTTGTTTTAAATTCGGTTACAAATATGCAGAGATTCCCTGCATTGTTGTCATACCTTACAATATTCTGATTGCACATACTCGTCTGTTTATCTTTGGTTTTGCCAAAAAGACCAAGGAAAAAAGAGGGGCCAATTATTAGATGACAAGTGGATCAAATGGGGTGTGGAGGATCAAGTTGGGCCCATCAAAGCCATTCCTAAAATAGAAATGTAAACAATTGACTGAGACACCCAAAATGGAATAGGTAAACAAATGACCGGGACGGAGGGAGTATGTTACTCAGCGATGTCAACCAGGTTAACTGTATTAAAACACGTCACTTAGTAGTGGTACCGCTCCACTACCAGTAGAGAACTTGGTTACATAAACTTCTATAGTTCTGTACTTCTGTAAAAGTAAACAGCTGACTGAAACAGACATGCTAAATCCAAACTTCTGATTTACTTCCTATGCATTAATATTGTTTCAGGCTACAACTCTGGGTTCTCCAAAAATGCGAAGCACACCGAATGAGCTGCTTCTACAAGCCGAAACAACCTGTGGGTCTCTTTTATTTGAACTTCAGGTATAGAATGAATTCCTGGCATTGAGCGGATAATTAAGCTATTTTTTGGGTTAGTCATTTGCGGATTTATTTTGTTCCATGTGTTTGTGATTGGTATGTAGAAAATATGGGATGAGGTGGGTGAGAATGAAACATCGCGGGATAAGATGTTGCTTGAGCTTGAACAGGAGTGTCTCCAAGTTTACAGGAGAAAAGTTGATCAGGCAAACCGTTCAAGGGCTCAGCTACGCCAGGCTATTGCTGATTCTGAGGCCGAACTTGCAGCCATTTGTTCTGCTATGGGAGAGCTTCCAGTGCATATTAGACAGGTAAGTAGTTCATAACAGGCGCCATTAATGTTATTGGTGAATGTTTTTTTTCCCTTTTTTTTTTCTATATACTCTGGCTGGTGTAGTTACTCAGTAGTCAGTACGTAATTAGTGATAATTTTTTCCCCAATTGTTGTTTTGTGGCTAGATTTATAGATATTTTCCAAACTGATGTATGTGAATCACGTTTTTATACCACTTGTTTTGAGTTATATTACTGCTACTTCAACAAACTATTATGCAGGTGCGTAGAACTGTAAAGTGTTTCCAGAGTTACTAATTTAGTATTTACTTAATTAGTGATAACTTGCAGGTGCGTAGAACTGGAAATCTAGTCTTAGATAAGATTTTAACTGATATGTAAATGCTATTTTAATACGACATAATTGGATTAAAGTACTGCACTACTGCTACTTCAAACAATCTACGCTAAGGTGCTTTAGCTTAGAGCTAGGGCTGTAAATGAGTTGAGCCTGCTCGACAAGCTCACAGAATCGGCTCGGTTAAAGCTCGGCTCGAGATCGGTCAAACTGGGCTCGAGCTCGGGCTCGAGCCAAGCTGAGCCCAAACCGAGCCGAGCCCGAACACACTAAGGCTCGGCTCGGAAGCTCGTTTGAGCTCGTTATTTTTTAAATTATTTAATTGTTATCAATATTGTTTATTTTGCTTATATTGGATTTATGATAAAGTAATTATAATATTATTTCAGAAAAGAAAATAACATAAGAAATGTTATTTTAGCTAATAAACGGAAAACAATACTAGCTTAAAATGAAATATACAATTTAAAAATTATGTTAGAATTAAAATAATACTCGGAAAAATGGTACTCGAACAAAGCTCGGGCTCGTAAAATATTACATGAGCCGATCCCGAGCTTTGATTTCAATAGCTCGGGTTCGGGCTCGGACCCGACTTTTACAATATGAGCCGAGCTCGATCATAGGTGAGTTCGAGCTCGGCTCGGCTCGTTTACACCCCTACTTAGAGCTATATAATTTTTCTGGTGATTTCAAATTTGGTGACTCGAGATAAATCCTTATAGTTTATGTACTTGATCAGCATATTGCATCCAAGAAACTATTATTTTTTTGTTATAAATAAGGGCCTCTTTCAGTGAGTTGTTTTACATGCAATTGTATCTATTACAAGGGAATAATGCAATTGAACTAAACATGGCAGACTGAACCAAATGCCAGAAGTTTAAATGAGGAGCTCAGTACCATTCTTCCAGAGCTAGAAGAGATGCGGAAAAGAAAAGCAGACAGGAAAAATCAGTTCATGGACGTAATTGGACAAGTTCAGAAGGTATCAACAGAAATTTTTGGATCAGCCGGACATAATAGTATACCCACAGCTGTGGATGAAAATGACTTGTCTCTCAGAAGGTTTGAAGAATTGCAAAAACAGCTTCAGTCCTTGCAAATGGAAAAGGTTATCTCAATCTCTTGGAACCTTCTTGGATTTAAGACTTTTGTGTGTCCATATTTCCTCTACCATAGAGTTGACAGTTGACACACTGTTTTATTTGTCCCATCTTTCACTTGCAGAGTGACCGCTTGAAGCAGGTAATGGAGCACTTAAGTGATTTAAGCTCATTGTGCTCTGTCCTTGGGTTGGATTTCAAAGAAACGGTCAGAGACCTTCATCCTAGCTTAGCTGTCAACACTAGTGAAACATTAAGCATAAGTACCGAAACACTTAAGCTGATGGAATCTGCAATAACTCGATTGCGAGAGCTTAAACTTCAGAGGATGCAGCGGGTATATTACACCAGACGTGCTCTTCGTCTAATTTCTTGTTTTAAATTTTGCCATTTACCCATTTGGTCTTTTTTTGATATATGATATAAAATTCTGCAGCTCCAAGATCTTGCGACAATGCTGGTGGAGCTATGGAGTCTCATGGATACACCTACTGAGGAGCAACAAACATTTCAAAATGTCACGTGCAAAATTGCTGCATTAGAAGATGAGATTACTGACCCAGACATGCTCTCTTCCGATTTCATAAAACATGTGAGCTGCAGCCCTTCGTTTCTTCTGATCTTACCGTATCTTATACTACAATTGTACTTGGTGTGTATCTTTATTGTTTGTGAGTTTGTGACCCCCATATTTTTCATCAATTTGTATTTCCGTCGACCTCTTATTGTTTCCTTAATTGTGCACAAAAACAAACCACAGAGTTTATTCATGGACGGAATAAGAGAAATGTAACTTTTTTTGTGCAGGTTGAGACAGAAGTCTTTAGGTTGGAAGAGTTGAAATCTAGCAAGATGAAAGAATTAGTCCTGAAGAAGAGGGCAGAACTAGAGGAACTTTGTCGGAAGACACATTTACGTCCTGAAGGAGATGGTGAACTACAAAGTCTTGTGGCAGCAATTGAAACTGGTATCTTGCTCACAACCTTGCATGTTCATGGAGTTTGTTTACTTTGCCTTTTTTCCCCGGCGTGCTGAACTATTGCAATACAGGAGCTTTGGACCCTGGACCTGTTCTTGAGCAAATTGAAATAGAAGTTGCCAAGGTTAAAGAGGAAGCATATAGCCGGAAAGAAATACTGGAAAAAGTTGAGAAGTGGTTATCGGCTCGTGAGGAGGAAGAGTGGCTAGAAGAATATAACATGGTTGCTTGCTTAATCTTAACCTCGCACACATGATTATATATTATTTCATTGTGCTGAAAATCCAGTTGCTGCGTACTGTAGGATGAAAACAGGTACAATGCTGGCAGAGGGGCACATCTAGTCCTCAAACGTGCAGAAAAAGCTCGAACATTAGCTAACAAGCTTCCTGGTACATACCACAACTTTTTGTTGTGTACTAATACAAACAGTGGAGTCGTCTTTTTTAGCCATCTCACTGTTGTCACACTACTGAGAAATGTACTACTGTAAAATAAAATAAGTTGTCCGCTAGACGAACATTTGTAAATTGTAACTATTCTAGTTGATGTTGCTGACTCTGAAGAGAATCATACTCAGTATTAGTTTTTTTGGCAGATTTGCAAGTTACTAGTATTATTACCATAGGGGTTGACGTTAGTATATGCAATGCTGTGTAGGAATGGTAGAGGCACTAGCTACAAAAGCTCTTAACTGGGAGAATGAAAGAGGGGCGCTATTTATGTATGATGGGGTAAATATGTGTCTCTCTCTCTGTACAAAAATGTTTCTTTCAGTTTCTTCCTGTATCCTCTCACCTTGCCATTGTCTGACTCTAAAACTGCCTGGATGTATTGATTAGTCTCATTTACTTACGATGCTTGAGGATTACATGATAGTAAGGCAAGAGAAGGAGCAGGAAAAGAAAAGGCAGCGGGTATGATCCATTATTCTGTTGTCATTATTACCATCAAAACTCGAAAGGGGTTAAAAACCTATTTACATCCTGTCAAGAAGGATGACATGATTGTAATTTCGGTATTCAGGAACAGAAGAAGCTTCAAGGGCAGTTAATTACTGAGCAAGAGGCAATTTTTGGCTCAAAGCCAAGCCCGCTAAAGAGTGGCAAGAAAGCTTCGAGATTGTCTATGGGAGGAGTAAACAATAGAAGGCTCTCTCTTGGTGGAGGTAATGTGATGCAAACTCCAAGGCCGGTTTCATCTCAGTCTTCAAGAACAACTCCAAATTCACGTCCTGTGAAGAAGGATGACAACCCTGGAACCAAAACAACTGGTTAGTTCCTATAATCTTATCTTAATCCGACCCTGAAACTCGACACTCGGACATGAGTATGACCGTGGACACTTCATGTTAAACCAAAACACCTGGAATCTCATAAAAAGTAGCCCAGTCGGAGACTTGGACACATGCCAATGTAGGATACTCTGAAACGAGCATGAATAACATAGCTTATGTATGCATAAAAAAGTAGTTTATCTTTAGCAAATTAAAGGTGTTTTCACGTGAATTAATAATTTTGGGTGCTAAACATCGCTTTCTATCTGTAGTGAGGAGGGCATTGGATGTCGCCAATCTCCCAACAAGAAACTACACTTTCAATGGTCGTGAATCCGAGCCTGCTTCTATACGAAGACCTTTCTCACCTGTTTCTTCCACAACATCATCAAGAGCAAATGGAGACTTCTATGATGATCAGAACATATTACAAAACAATCCAAATCATAAAACCTCCAAAATTGAAACCCCACAGAAACCAGTCACTGCAAGTAATACGGTTCTTACAACTCCCCTGAAGTTGATCCATACTTTGGATGAAGAAAACCGGACCCCAAATGTAAATTCGAACCCTCTGCCCTCGACTCCTTTGACAGTCTTAACAGTCTCAGCTCCTATGCAAACAGCAATGACACCAGCTGCTCTATTGGTCTATGGAGGTAGTCCAGTGGAAGAAAGGACTGACGAGATTGAATACTCGTTTGAGGAAAGGAGAGCAGGCTTTGTGCTACCCAGTACTCATCCGAAGGGAGCTATACTAGTATGATTCTTCTAGTTTGAGATCTAAAGAAGAATCACCTGAATATATTTCTCTAGAGATATACTTGTAGACGATTTCTACGTCAAATTTTATTGGCTGCTTCATGCTCCTCCCTCTAGTATAATATTCTGCCGATTGTTTGTTACTTGAATCTTCATCTGTATGATAATGATGAATTGTGAAATTCATCTCGCTTAAGAGCTGTTTCTGCTCTTTCAAAACTTTGCAACCTTTCGTTTATGTGGAATTACGTCACCTCATTTCAAAAAGCACAAATAGGCTGTTTTTTAGGACCGATTTCAAAAACATAATCCACTTAAAATATAGCAGTTATGGTATTTTAATAAGTTTTCATTAAATTTGTAGAAACAGTATTTTTAAAAAACGAGGGACACCGCGTAAAATTCAATAAAATAGGAAGGTACCACGGAGAAGAACCCTAGGAAATTTTACTGGATTACATCATACATTCATACCCAAGTTAGAAGGGTCCGAACCTTGAACTATTATATGGTTAAATGTCTCATTTTAAATGGCATGATTTGTAGACAGCAGGACCTAGTACACAAAAACTATCTGAATGTCTCAATAAATACAATATGGAGCCTTCATTGACTGAACTGGTCAAATAGAGATACTGTTAGGAATGCCACGACCAGTAACACCAGGGCCAGATGTTGGGAGAAGCAGCTCATAAGCAGGGACGCCAGCACCGGTCCTGTTCCTCAGTTTCAAATTCTTATTTCTTTGATGTATGATCGCTTCAGCCTCCTTTAATCGGGAAGAGAATCTCTCAAACATGCTTTTAACTTCCTGATCGTCAATCCAGTGGCTAAAGAGACTAAACTCTTGCCCTAAATACTCCTCATCCACCGAATGAGTAGACAAAGTGTCTTGAACCGCCATTACTTTGGTAGCTTGAAGTTGAGAAGGCATGGATGAGAGGAACGTGGCTTGAGGGTTCAAAAGGAACTTCTCAAAGTCAGGATCGTTTTCCTGAGGAATGAGTTTCCTCATTATAGTTGGGCGGTTTGGGACGTACCCTCCGAAAGGGTACTGCCCAAAGTTTATGGCTGCATGTTGTCCTGAACCAACCCAAATCATAGTGGTTAGTATTTGTGTCAAGTCCTCCTTGGTCTTGAGTTCCGGCCACCAAGGCTCATTTTTTTTATCGGCATGACCTTTGTTCTTGATCTCCTTCCACCACTCTTGGAGTTCAACATCCTCGACAATGGCATTGGCATCAGGATAGAAGTGCCCGACATAGGATCCAACCCAATCTTTGATTGCAGACCATATAAGAAGACCATCAGCAGCATAAGGGTAGTCTTCAATCACAAGTTTAATTCCAAAGGGTTCAGTAGGATCCTCTTCTGCCATTCCTCTGGAAAACCACACATGCATATAAGTTAACCTGGCAAACAGGTCAATTGGTTCGGGTGTAGACAGGGCTAGTTTGGGTATTTCATGCACTTCAGGTCAGGTCTAGCCATTTCGGGTATCTTATGCACTATATGGGTCATTTGATACACAATAAAACAGATATAGAAAGCAGTCCCTGTTCCAAAAGAGTGCTCGTTTTTAGCGGTAACAAGAACCCTTCTAGCATAAAAAGTTTCTGATGGATTTTACCTTCTTAATAAATCAGCCGGCAGTGCTTCCATATCGAACCTCCACATGCTCTTGTAAGCAGCAGAGCTAATGTCCATGGAATATTTTCCAGGTGTAAAACACGCCTCAATGATACCACCTCCGTTAATCAAGCTCTGTCTAGCAAGGGCATTAATTTCCAGGGTGTACCTCATATGAGGGTGTAGAAGCTTGTAAACAGGATGCATTTGGCTAAGTTGTCTATGAGTAGCAATTATATAGGATTCTATGCTAGCATGTGTCCGCAACCTGACAACCACAAATAACTTAAAGATTGAGTAACCTACTTAAGAGAGGCACAGCAAAACAAAATTAGAGACTGTCTGCTCAAGTTATGGTCTAACCCGTGAGTTTCAAGATGAAATTGCAAGGTTTTATAAAGGCTTAAGTAGGAGGGTTTTAAATTTTCTTTTGAAACAATATGAAAGTCAGATTAAAGTCCTACAAAACAATTAAAGGCACACCGAAACTAACCAGTGATTTACTAATTGATGCACACCAGCATCGACAGCACACACATGGCCTTTGGCTAACTTCCAGATCCAATGACTTGTAGCGTCATTTCCATGAGTATAGGCACGCTTGAAAGGAGGGGAAGATGGGGTTGGTGGAAGTGAAAGCTCAATGACAATGGGCTGTAGAGTCCCATCCTTTGTGTAGAAAAAGACGGTTCTTGAAGCATATGTTTTCCTTCCTTCTAACTCGTTGATTTTGTTGACAAACGGCATGAATAGATCATGATAATCAATTATAAACAGTTTCTTGTTTTTGAGGGCCTGCATAAACAGCATCACACTTCAAGGATCAGCGATGTCATTGCTAATGTATAGTGAAAATTGTATAGTAACCTTTCCCTAGTGCCTCAAAAGCTCTTGCCTACGACAGCTCTATTTCCCCTATGTTGAAAAGACAGAGAGACTGCTTCGGAAGACCCGTAAGTAATTATTATTGTACGTGTGTATTTAGTCTTTCCCCACTTTTCTCTTATAATCATACTTGTGGAGTGAATGCAGGAATGGATAGTTTGGTTATTTTCATGAAACATAGTTTCTCAAAATGGCAACGGGAAGATAACAAATAAGCGTTCGAGAAAGGAAATCTGAAAGTCAGCAAAATAAACAGAAGAAGTGCACATCAGACTAGCAGAGCTTCGCAATTGGGTTACACCCCTCCAGCTAGTTGCCAACTTATTTTCAGGCTCGTGACTGACACATGAAACTGTAGTCTCGAAGACACGAGAAAGGCTCCCTATTAATTGAGGACTTCGAGCAATAAACATTTCAAGGAGAAAGTTGGTACCTCCTCAACGGTCATTCCATTCATTTCTTGCTCAAGTACTTCCTTGGTGATTGCAGATTCTGGGGGGCCGTAAACAGCTGGATCCAGTTTGCTTGTTATTGGGAATTCCTGTCACACCAAATTCAGGTTACAGGAACAACAATCAAGTTTCACCAACAGTGTATCAAGGGACGTATTCAAAAAATCAAAACTACCTTAAGGAGCTCAATATTCACAGGATTTACTCCTGCTAAAGCCTGGCGTGCAAATTCTGTATCCCGCAACCATGAAAATCTGTCCCCTGCAAACATAATGATGCATCAGAGTCACAGGGGCACAACACAGTGTGCAGCATGCACAACGACAGTAACCCATTTCCTCAACAGCTCCCGTCTATGGCGAGCTAGTGGTCGGATGTAGGCCTACAGAAAGTGATCTGATCCAAAATGACTTGGGGGAATGAACAATTTGAAACAAAGCCATTGATAGCCATCATCCTGAAATGTCCCAATTAACCCGACCAAAAACGACCTGATCCCGAACCCAAAAGATCAAATATCAGTGCACCCAAACTGAACATGTAATGATCTGACCGAAACCCAACCCGAATTATCCGTTTGTTAGGTCTAGTCGGATCGGATATACATAGTATTACCCTTGTGTTTGTTGAGAAAACGGATAGACGATTTCCAGATAACCCACAGTGGAAACTACGACGAAAATTGGATTGACTGACTATGAGAAACACAGAAAGTTTATTGAGCCGAATTGCTTTATTCCAAAGACAGAAAGTAAGTGAAACATTGGCTTCATCAAAAGTGGAAATAGCTTGTTGCGGGTTCTAAATCAGAGCATAATAGGTAGGAACAAAGAGTGTAAGACATACCTCTAATAACAGCAGGGATTTCATACTTCAGCAACTTATCTTTGATGCTAAGCAATTGCTTTGTAAATTTTCCCACATAGTATTTGGTCTTGTCAGCATGTTCTTCATCTTTGATGGTGAAGCCATCATTGTATAGCTTGTCGAATTCAGAAAAGCATCCAAAGGGTAAATCTGAACTGGATAAAGTAGCATTGATCTGAGGTACCAAATTGTGCAAAACACCTCTCAGTCTTCCAGCTGCAAACGTAGCCTGCTTCATTTCTTCGAATGTTTCGTCTCGGGGAACATATACTGGATTGGGTTTCTCTATTCTGCTTTCACATTCTGGATCTGTATAGGTTAACAGTAACGAAAAACAATCACAAAGCATTCCCATCAGATGAACCTCAAATGAAATATTTCCGAACTGCATAAGCAATCCTTCAAATTATACATTCCAAAATTTTTGGACATTTAGATGACCAATTAGTTCTGCGAGACGGCCTTGTATCAATATAATTAAGTCCGACTCGAATGCATTAAAATCTGCATGCATATACACATTAAGCCACTAAAAACTGAAATCAAGAAATAACTAGGTTTGTTTCAGACTTGCATGAAAATCTTAAGTTAGAAGTGTAGTTTTTGATCCATCTGATATAATGAATAAATTTCATGCAAGAATTGTTTTATAGAGGATCTTGCAAGAATAATTACAGAAAGAATCATGTATAAGAGAACAGAAACTGTACCAGTTTTCATTGGTGGTCTTCCAGAGCGACAGCGTCTAGGATAAGGAAATTCAGAGCCTGAAAGAACTGGCCTAGCGAGGTCTGCATCTTTGTCGGGATTACCCAAGTCATTATATGGAGCATAATCATAAGCTCTCTCATGTAGCTTTCTTTCTCCCTTGCCATTACCCCGAATACTGAGCAAGTCCTCCCTCCGCAAATCTTTGATTCCCGGTGGTGTTTGTGACGGTAAGTATGCCTTGAAAAAACAAAGAAAAATCTCAGATACATTATCACATTAGGTACTAAACCCAATTCATTGAATTGTATTGACATTTTTTCTATACCCCTCACAAAATGAGAAAAGGTAAGACATCAGACTATCTATCGGAACGAGTATTTCACAAATGTTTTATGTGAAGAAATTTATAAATTCTACAAGGTACTTACATTATTTCTGAAGATAATTCTACTTTCAGGATTATCATTACGCGAATGAATCCAAGAGTTTGCTGGGAAAAATACAGGTCCGTCCTGAAATCCTTGTAAAACAACCTCTACCAAGTAGAACTCTTTATTGTGACAGTTTGTAATGAGTATAGCGCTTGGATTTCCAAAGTCAGATGGAACGGTAAAATCGGCAACATACTCATCAATGTGTAAATGCTCCGATGAAGACGAATTGGCTGGCCAGTCTTTTACATAAGCCTCAACTGTCTTCCCTGAATTGGTGTCTGCCATATCACAGATACTCATTTTTAACCTTTTAACAAACGTGATTAACTAAGCTGACACAGTATGAAGAATGAGCTAGAATTCCCGAACGTAATGATCTATGCTTCAGACACGTACATTAGGAAACAACCAACATACAATTATACAAATACAATCATTTATTCAACACAAGGTCATCTAAATCTACACACATTCATGTCTGCATTTGGGTGTACCCCCTCATCCACTTTGGTGGCATAATGTAAAATATGACCGAGTTCCATTTAAATTAATGATGTTTTCCAACGTAATGCAATGAAAAAATTGAAGTGTATATATAACGGTGATTTTCGCATAATTTTTTGTTTGTTTGGTGTCAAATGAGGCACAAGACCAGTACAATAAAGGGGAAGGAGGAATTGAAGCTAAGACTCCGGTATATTGTTTTTTATGTACCCTAACGTTCAGTTTGTTAACAAGCAAAACACAATCATGTATGTATTCAGTATGCAATGCATATTCAAAGTGAAGATCCTTAAGTATATAATTATTCCATAAATGTAGTTGTGACATCACTAAAGCCCTGTTCTTTTCGACTAAAAAGAGATGAACTGAAGTAAGAGAATTTGTGAAGAAATTAGTTGAATGGTAAGCGGAACTAAACTGAACTGAAATCAAGTCCAAAAAAAGAGGGCCTAACTTTTTGAATGGAAAAGCTTAGTTACTCTATTAGATGGACCAATATAGTAAGTTTATCATCAACACATGGTCATCTAAAAGAATAAAATCTCCATAAAGAAGATAACTTTATGAAAATGTTGAAAGAAAAGCTAAGCCTTAGAACTAAACAGAGAAAGTTGGTTAGAACATATTCATCCAAAAAAAAAAAAAAAATCATGATAAAGTAAAGTAAAACATATTTACTCAAGGTATTAAAGGAAAAAAAAAACATAGGAAAATTTATACCAGGGTTGATGTGGTCACTAACAAGGTTGAGGTAAATGGCTTGACCAAAAGAAACCATGTAATTAAACCATTGATCTTCAAGTTTATCAACTAATCTCTCCTTAATCTTTTTCTTAATTGTAACAATAGCTCTCACTTGCAATGAAGACCCATCTTTTTTAGTGTCAGTAATTGCATCCTTAACTGATGTGCGACCACTACTGTTGATGACTGCCTTTACTTTCAAGCCGTTTGACATAATCTTCCTACTTTTTCGGGTCTTCGTGTATCTGCCGGAGACGGAATCTCCGGCGAATCCCCGGTGAGGTACTATTGACTTGATTGTTGGAGTTAATCTTGTTGTCAGCATTTTGTTACTATTATTATTATTATTATTATTTTCAAAGAAAGAAGATACTAGAAAATATGTATGTATTCCTTAGTTGGTATGAAATTAATTAGAAAGATAAAAATGTGGTCACAAATGTAATGGATTTTTCTTCCACATATAAGATGATGAATGAATGTCTCTAGTTATTCCACCTGCTTTCCTCTCTCCTCTATTTGAGCATTTTGTCTCACAATTTGGTACCCGTCTTCCCATTTGTGACGGATACGTCCGTCACAAATGAGAATTTGCCAAGTAATTATCACGGTGTGTAT
Source organism: Silene noctiflora (assembly GCA_009801015.1). Lineage (NCBI taxonomy): Eukaryota > Viridiplantae > Streptophyta > Magnoliopsida > Caryophyllales > Caryophyllaceae > Silene > Silene noctiflora. Next base: position 9,160 of record VHZZ01011445.1, on the reverse strand, counting down.
AATGTAACTAACTAGCTAACTTGATTATTGCTAAATTATTTCAAGAATTGTTTGACAAGGACAAATATTACCTTTCACTTTTTTTTAATATTTGATCCAAACCATTACAGTATTATGGAGTGGACTCATTTTTTATATAAGCTGTCAACATTATAATTAAACACATGAAATCCTCATTATTTTAGTTGTTTAATAATGGTAACATAACAAAAAACTTGCATTTTTAGTTAAATATGTTTCCGATGCGTGTCTCGTGAGTTGCTAGGGCTATCTATACAATATATATTAAATATGTTTTCGATGTGTGTCTCATGAGTTGCTAGGGCTATCTATAAAATATATATTAGCATGTGTTGTGTATTTGAAGAGCTGATAGATTATACATCCGATGTATAAATTTATAGTTAAAATTGGAATGATTAAAAGCCTACGGCAACCAGATTACCATGATATGATAGTTGAGACTCCCGTATATGTTGTATATATATCACGCATGAATGTGTGAAATTGGCATGATAAACGACTAATTTATTATTGCTGGATATGGATCATGTGAACCATTGCCACAATAAAGACTCATTTATAATATGTCATCCATCTGATTTGGATACAATCAAATTTCATATTGTGTTAGATACTTAGATACTACTCCACAAAAGTGTGCGCAACTGTGTAACGTGAATCATGCAGAGGTTCCATTGTCTTCCATTTGTTTCACTCTTCATTCAATGTTCATGCTATTACCAAATCATTTTCGCACTCATTCTCGAATCACTTCACATTAAATATTGTTTAGTGGCAATCGGGTCGGCTCATGTTCGGGGACATATACGGTCATGAATCTTATGATCGGGTTGGGTTGGTTAATCAATTTTTAGCTTGGGTTGGGTCGAGTTCGGGTTATTGTCGAGTCAGCTCATTTAGATATTTCTATTTATCATTATCAGGCTCATTCTTGGGTCGGGTCATTATTGGTTCGGAAAATTATGATAATTTTTCGGGTTGGGATCGGGTTTTGCATGAGTTGGGTCGGGCTATGCTTTGTTTGACTCATCAATTTATTATTCGGTCGATTTTTTTTATTATTTTACCATCGTTATTTGAGTTATGATCATTATTTAGCGAAGTTATATGGTTAATTAGTTTTAAATACTTTATAAAAGTTTTTCATGATGCCGGTTTATTTTAATCAGTATCGCCTTGACTTTTCGTTTATGTCGAGGTTATATTTCGAGTTAATGTCGGGTTATCAACTTTTGGGCCAGTTTTGGATTATGTTAGAACACATCGATTGATGATGCCAAGTTTCTCTTGTTATTTGATTGTTTGCTCTTAGTTTAATTAATTAGTGATTGAAGCAATCAAAGGACTTCCAAGCATGCCAAATGATCAAGATGAAGTCAAGAACACGAAATTTTCCTAAGCCTTAGTGAATGTTGTAAATGAGTAAGTGTAACATTCTTATTTTGTTAAGTGGCTGCAAAACCATGCAACAGTGCACTGCACCGTGGTTTCTGATACGGTAGTTGGAGTTATTTTGAAACAATTTATAAAAATATCCAAAGGTTTTATAAGACTTATTGTTTTCAAAGATACCATTCTGAATATTTGAGGAACAAAAAGAATATGATTTGCAAGATATTTTAAAGATACCAATCTTGTTTACACAAGTTGTTTTCAATGCCAAAAATGGGTCTTTTACTTTTTCCTCTTTTGGAAATATTTAGAGTTCCCACATTTTATGGAAAATACAACTTTGCATTGAGAATATGCGGCTCTCTTGAGCCTTGCAAATCTGATTATTCTTCAAAGGTTTTTTAAACAAGATAATGCCTTTTGTCACTTGGACAATAGATGGTTAAGTGTGTTTGGATGCTTCTTTTACACACTTCACCTTCTATAAATAACTTCCTCATTTCTCATTTATTACTTAAGACTTTCCAAAGTATTTATTAAAAACTCTTGCAAATCATTTGAGCATTTAAAGCCTTGTCTTTCAAAGTATTTGCAAAACGTTTTAAGTATTAAAGTCTTCTAAACCGTATACTCTAAGTATCAGTTCTCTGCACTCTGACATAATGAGTTTGTTCCATGATTCTCGTGTTTAAATCTTAATTGTAATCTCCATGTTCTTAAGTGAACTCTTGAGATTCTGACTCTGTAAACCAATGAGATAGAACCCATAAAACTCTTGAAGCGGAGTAGCTTTAAGTTTGAGTGCAACCGGAGTAGGTTGGCGAGTTATTTTCATTGTAAGGGGTTTAGTAAGTTTGAGTAAATTTCTAAACAAGCAATAAAATAACGGTTGGACGTAGGCCTCGGAGTAGAGGCTGAACCAATTTTTTAAACATCGTTTGTTTGTTCATTTACTTTTATCTTCCTTTACGTTATTACTTTCTTGTACAACACTTCCAGCAGTTTTGTGTCACAATCATCTATACCGTGACATAAGCTTGTTGTTTCGTCTTGCGAGCTTATCATCCATTAAGTTTCTCAAGTCAAGTTCTTCATATCTTTTACTTGAGTTACAAATTAACCAAGTTAAGTAATTTTTTTTAAAAATTACACCTAATTCACCCCCGCCCCCTCTTAGGTGTTAATCGTTCTTAACTCTTCAGGTTATATTTCGGGTCAACGCATATATCAGGTCGATTCGGGTTATCAACTTTTGGACCAGTATTGGGTTATACTCTCTCCTATTCTTCCTTTTCTTCCTATTGTTTGTGGGCACGGGTATTAAGGTGAGGAATAAAATAAGAGTAAAAAAGTTGGGTGGAGTTTGGTGATAGGAGAGAGTGATGGATAATTAGGAGTTAAATAAGAAATTGTGGGCCACAAACATAAAAAACGGAATTATTTTTTCACATACGGACTTTACTCTTTCACATACATTTTTTCATTAACTTTCCATATCATACCCTTTTTCTTAAGACTAGACAAATAAAGTCTTATATGTACTTTTTCCCTAAAATCGAATTAGATTGTTTTAAAAACTTAAATAATGGATATAATTCTCCAATTAGTGAAGTAATTTTGTTTTGCAATTATTAATTTGTTTTGTTGAAATTATTAGGGTTTATCAATTTGTGAAATTAATATGTTTACTTGCTTATCAATTATTATCAATTAGGGTTTATGGTTGGTGGAAGGTGCAAGGTGCGATGGTTAAGGTGATGGATGGTGGTTTTGGATAGTGCGCGGTGGTTAGGGAGTGGTGTGTAAGGGTGGTTTGATGAGTCTCAATTATATACACTTTTACGACTCCCTTTTGTGACTATTTGATACATTTTCGTGCTAAATATGTTTGTTAATATGCCGCTTTTATTAGAATATCGATACTGCCGCTGTTTGGTGTTTAAATGCAGAAACAAGGCATTTGTGGAACAAGAGTGGAAAATAGCACCGCGGATTGGCATGACGGAACACACGAAGGAAAAGGCACGGAATTCTAGAAGAAGGAAGGAAGAGAAGTGACGAAGGTTGCAAAAGAAGCTGAAGTTAGTAGACACTCGATCGAGCCCGATCAGACTCGATCGAGTGAGTGTGTACTCGATCGAGTCTGTCAAACTCGATCGAGTGCTTACTTGTCAGAGGAAAATTCTGTTTTATTCCTAAGATACGTTTGATTGTATTATAAATAGGAAACTTGTAGTATGCTTTAAGACTTACGTATTATTTACCCTAGAAGCAAAAAACTCTTAGCCATCAGATTTACTACTCTCTTTAGTCTACAATTTCCTTAATACTTCGGTAACTTTTAATCTCGTCCTTGTTAATCTACTCTACGTTAATCGTTCTTCATCATTTATTGAATTCAAACTTTATGCTCTCAGTTAATTGTTGTTATTCCATGTCTTTCATTATGTCTAATTATATCTTTGTTATTATTAATCAATTTGTCATGAGTAGCTAATTTGTTTATCT